>JAXQQM020088756.1:0-21735 GCA_034641835.2 Pinus albicaulis | reverse complement strand
TTTTTATAACTAACAATTTGGTTAAGCGAGGCTTATACAACCTTAATATCATTTATGTGTCCTACATGTTGAGTTTTAAACTAAAAAAAATCATCAAATAAAGTGAGAATATATCCTTGTTCGTAATATTTTCCAAAACATATTCTGAGCAGAGATCTTGATTCTGCTCATCGCTTGTGATAATATTTTAACACCACGATAATTATAAATCATAAATTCAAAATAACAAATCCAAAGGTATTTCAAGATTTGAAGGACTCGGTTGCCGAGTAAAATTTCATCTCGATGAACCTCCTTTGAACGATTCTTTCCACTACAAGTCATCAAGGATGGTAAATGTTTTGTCCCTGGTACAAAGATGAATATCTCCATATTTTGTGTACATTGTCACTTCACAGTACCATTGGTTCAAGATATTTCTTTATATGACAGGAGGAACATGATCATTTTTGTACGATATTTCATAAAGGTTAAATTCTTACCACTCACTTAATGATTATTAATAAGTAAATGAAAATTATATGAACTTTATTCTAAAATAGACATTCCAATCAGAATAATAAGTTTTTATCTCAACGCATGTTAACCACTAAAGGGTTTTAAGTTTTTATCTCAACGCATGTTAACCACCAAAGGGTTTTACAAGGGAGTAAGAACACTTATTTTTTAATAGTTAATTATTGGTCATACTTCTTTTCTTTCAGAGAAACAATTTTTTTTTTTCCACCAAGAATAAAAAAAGTGCATACATATACATGATTTTTAGTCCCCCCCGTCTGGGACTATAGTAATCAAAATAGTCCACTTAGCATTAGTGTGGGCTAGAAAAACATGAACTCCTTGCCATAAATGCCTAAGTTTTATGTTTTTTGTTCAAGGAGACCAATAGAAATGTTTGTGGTCTTATTGGCCTCTTCCTGAGGTAGTAAAGCTATAACTATAGATTTAGATTTCACATCTCGAACTAATGCTTCACATCCCGAACTAATGATATCATTAGTTCATGGATACTAAATGATAGCATAGTAAGGTGATTTAAGGTGTCAATTATACTGTGCCGTCCCTGCCGTGTACCACTGTGTTCCTTCTTTGCCGTGTCAAAATAACCATTCACAACACAATTCTGTGTTGCACTGCCACCTACATCGACATTATGCTGAACTAACACCTACAAGTGTTGGTGCCACCTTCGCCATGCAAGTGTCAGTGCCATCTACACCGCCATGCTACGGTTGAAGGAATATGCAGATATCATACAACACTCTCTTATCTATTGCGGTCAAAGGAAGTTGCAGATCTTAGACAACATTCTTTGGCTGCATTATTACGACAAATGAATTCCCATGAAATCTGAGCAAATTCTATGGCGATCAGAGTTGCACTGCAGCCCATCCCTCCAAGGTACTGAACGACCAAATAAACAAAGCTAATTCTGTTTTCCATAGGTCAGAAATTCTTATAAAATAAATATACCTGAAATAAATATACCTGTAACTGTGACTGGAAGGGTATTGGTGGAGATGCCGGAAGCTCTAAAATGGACTGCAGATTCTAATGTTGTCTTGAAAGCAACTATTGTCTTTCCAGGTCAGCCTGAAAAGTTGTATCAAAGGTTGTATTCAAGGATGCCAATGGAGAAACTTGTTGAATACTATTTGAAGAGCCTCCAACTTGTGTTGCAAAATTTGGTAGGAGCGGATTTCTTGTTGGCCTTATAAATGAATTTGCAACTTGAGTCTGTGCTGGCAAAGCCTGAATTGCAATTGGTGCTCTACTTACAAATCTATTTATGTGTCTCTCAACTTCAATGCTAACAAATGAAGTCCCATGCATAGAATGCGGCAATTGCAAATCACGATTTTCAGCAGGCAAAAAATGTCTCGTTGAAGACAAAATTTGTAATAGATTCCCAGCTTCAATCAAATCATGGGAATCAACAAGTGCTCTATTAAGTAATTGACCACTAGCTAAACTGGAGAACAACTAGAGGGACCAGGTGAAGTGGAACGAACATTATTCTCATCGAATAAGCTTGCCCGATCAGAATGAATGGTGGGAAGAAGGGGATACTTATGATCAAACTCAGTCCCAAAAATGCACCCATGGATACTTATGATGATGATGCTTGTAAGCGATACCCACCACATTGATCAGTTTGAACAATGGTATCTCTTGTAAAACTGTACTTCGCTTCATTAAAGCCAACACTGTCTTGTTGTAAAATTGTACTTAGCTTCATTACGCTTGATATTTGTCTTTCTGGGAAAATTAGGAACTAGTTCACGGAATGTGTGAGTGTGAACTGCTGTTGGAAATTGCTGCAAAGCGAAGTTGGTTGTCTAAAAGCTCATGAGCCTTGCATTTTCGCTTGAAACTAGGTAGCACCTTGGGGGAAATAGAACCGATAGCATTCACCAAATGAAACGTATATGAAGGTCATGCGAGTTGCGTCTTTACATGCAACGACTACGTATGTCACTTTCAATTAATTTTAATGAATGATTATTGAACCTTTCATGGTTGGGAAATTATTAATTATCATTAAAACTATTTTTCTGTTTTCTTATTAGATTTTTTTTTTACATGGCTTTTCTTTCTTGTATCCAAATCTACTTGTCTGTATTTCTTAAAAAAAAAATATAGTGTATTTTTTTATTCTAGTAACCTAGTTTTAAAAAATATAGTGAAATTTTTATCACACCAGTAACTTTGAATTTTAAGCGAAATGGGCCCTTTAGTGTACGAAAATGGGAAAAAAAGAAATCTATGTTTACACACTTTTAAATAATTCGGATTGTTTTAAACCCTGGGTGTTGTCTTGGTTTCTGACTGTGTAATGGGAAAACCTTCTGAAGTGGGAAAATTAAATTCATTTGTAATCGAAATTTATTTGGCCTCCGTTATGACATGCAACAAATATGGTGGTAATGAATTGCTGTCTGACAGTGGTGGTACAATAATTCTTTAAAATTTGTTGACCATTGCTATACGACGGATACATTTGGTGGCGGGGGACTTGCTGTATGCTTAACTAACATTTGTAGTAGAGTTCATTACAATAGACTGCCAATGATAGAAAGACAACACTTCCTAGAAAGGTGCAAGAAGTTGATAAGACCTAAGTAAAAACCACAAACTATATCCAAGCATAGTACTGACTAAAATGATATCATAGGAAGACTGAAAAAACATGCAGAGTGGAATTCCACAACCTGTGAGGTACAAAAGGTTGATGAGGGAAGTACTCAACACTGTGAACAAAAGCCATAAATAGTCATAGGTTATGCTGGAAAAAAAACCAAAACATCCAAACTAGTATATAAGCACAAAATGTGCACTTAACACAGTGTTGGCAACTAATTCTTCATAATAAATGAAACATATTTCCATTGAAATAGTTCTTTTTTTATAAAAGTTTTGTTGGTGTATTTAGCTCCCTTTGGATATGTTGAAAACTGATTTCTTGGAAGTGATTCCTTAATTATCTCCGCAATTTTCAATTTCCAAGAGGCTAAGTTTAGAAATTCCAGGTGTACTTTCCCTGCCAACCAATCAATTGGGAATTTGGAATCTCCAAGAATTTGTATGCATTTTATATTTTTCAAATGAGCAAGAAACATAAGAGCTTAGCAATCAATTAATTCAACTTTTATGTTTTTTCCTCTTCCTATACCAATTATGAATTTTACAGAATTATTTCATGTCATTCTAATCATTCCCTTCCCCCCTCTGTATCTATCCCCTTGAGAAACACCATAAAAAAAACCAACCAGAAGACATTGTGATATAGTTTGGAAATTGATCCTTCTTAATTAATTTATATATATATATATATTTTTTTTTCCTCATATTATATTCCCTAAAATATGACACTATATTCAAATATTGTTGAATTATACTGATATTTGAGTTTTTAAAAGTAACCTTATTTCTTAGTAACTAGATTCCCCAAGCAACAAAGATTGAAGGGAGAAAATATTTTTAAACTTCTCGATCCAATGTTCGAGGGTATCTTCAAAGGAGATATGATCTATCTTCTCTTTCATACCCAAAACCTGTAAAATTATTTTCCATATTTCCTTGGAAATCTTACAACATAAAAATAGGTGGTCAACCGATTCTTCCCGAAACATACAAAGGAAATGTAGATTTGGCCTTGAAAATCCTATTTTTTGGATACTTTCCAAGGTTAATATTTGATTTTGCTAGACTAACTAGATGAAGAATTTTAGCTTGTTAAGGATGTTCCATCTCTAGATTGTTTTATTCCACTAGAAAAATCCTCGATCTACAGTTGAATGAGAAATGGATTCATATGCATATTTTTCTCTCCCCTTACTAGAAGAATGTTGAACCCTTAGTTAAACTGAGAGGGGGGGGGGGGGGTTTGAATCAGTTTAATGCATTCATGGTTTTATAAGACTTTCTTTTACACTTATTTACATCTTCATTTCATGATCAACTTAATGTACTGTGAAACAACAATCTTAATAAGTGAGCAGCAGGTATTAAGCAGATTAAATACAGAGTATCAACACATAATCATCATGCACATAGACGCCGGATATAAGTGGAAACCCATAAGGGATAAAACCACATCTTATTATTGTTGTGATGCAAAGACAAGCTCCAACTCCCTCTCACCACTGATTTTCTGTAGGCTCCAACCTACAGGAGGCTACTACCTCAATTCTGCAAGCTACAACTTGCAAGGAAGCTCCAACTCCCATCTGTTTTTTGCAGGCTACAACCTACAGGAGGCTCCTACCTCAGCCAGCTACAACTGACATCTATCAAGCTACAACTTGATATGGAAGCACCAACTTCCTCACTCTTTCATAAAAAACACATGCTGATTTACCTGGATATCAGCTCTGTTGTATTCCTTCTTCACTGTTGTCCACCACCCTTCATATCTGCCTTATATCATCTCTGAACCTTCACAACTTCTCTATCTGCTCCTCCTTCTTCTTACCCTCTCTGCCTCATTTCTCCATTCTCTAACCTCTCTATGTATATCTTTGTAATATTATTTATAGAGATTACCTCATGATTGTTAGCATTCCTCAGGGAATTCGAAATGAACAACCATGACTCTTTGACTTCCGCCTTCTCATTTATTTGTCCAGCTCATTCAGAGGAATATAACAATATATACATATTTCAGTATTTCAGTGGAGTTTTTTTTTGCCTTCGGAGACTTGCCATTACATCACAAACAATATAAAATAAATAAAACTTTACATTTTCAGTTACAATAAGTATTTCAATTCAACCCATTCAGTTCATGGCTCGCTGTGCATTTGTCTTTCTGCTGCTGTCATGTAATAGTTCTGCAGACTCTCCAGCTTTCTATGCATGTAGAATGCATTTCCCAAATTATATTCTAAATCTGGCAGCTTTATCAATGCAGAAGCTTTCTTCAACCTTCATGGTTCCAACCATAGCCAAAATCTACTTTGCAGACTTACCATATGAAATGATCTTGTTAAACCCTTCGGAACTTATCATGTTTAACTGTCGGAAAAAAATAATTGAAGCCTTTTTAACATAGTAATTAACCTTTCGGCTCACTTTTAGAACTCTTTCTATCCGCCAATGCGATGAAATAACTCTGATGCAAAGATTTCTTGACCGATGTAATAATCCGATGCAATGAACTGCCTGCGATGACTTTCGATTGCGATGACACACTTTGCGATGATTCCGATGCGATGAATCTCCTGTGATGAATTCCGATTGCGATGACACACTTTGCGATGATTCTGATGCAATGAATCCATTGCAATGACTGCCGATCAGACGGTTGCGATTAATCGCACTGTCGTAATCACAAAGTTCAATGGCTTGTTCCATTGCTCTGCCTCCACATCGATGCAATGGCCCCACACTGCATTGATATATATATATATATTGGCTCATATATACTTATCGAATCACCTTTATTCATCCTTCAACTTTGGTCTAAAAACCTCGGTGCCAACATATATTAAACCCTATGTTAATATATCAAACTTTGTTTTAAGACCCAATGACGGAGATTCAGTTGCGAAAGCTTTTCTTTTACATGGAGCCCACACTATGGAGGCACTCCGCCTCATTTAACTTTCCCAATCCGAAGGTTGACATTCCATCGCACTGTCGCAATCGCAATCGCAACCTTCAGTGGTCCTGTTGGGGTTCCCATGTTTTGGAAAGTTTCGAAATACCAAAATATGAGACAACATCAGAACCACTTTCAGACCTCAGGATCTAGCCCTCCTGGGTCCAGAGAGGGATCTCTCTATATAGGCAAAGGTTTTATGTCTTTGAAGCTCTGTGTTAAGATATTAGGCTAGATATAGGCACGGGTTTGTTTGTTTGATTTTTGTTTGGTTGCTGGGAAACATGAAGGAAGGGTTCACTATGAGACAAGGCTGAATAAAGAGGATTCTAGATGAAGGAGGGATGATTTCAGGGAACTCTCAAGACCATTTGGCAATGGAGTCAGGAAAGGGTTTACTTGCTATTCAATACGCAGGCTTTCAGTTGGGCTAGTCATCTAAAGCATTGGATCTTAAAGATGATAGTGTGGCATAAAATGGTAAGAAAGAAGGTGAAAGACAAGGAAACCTCCAAGGTGACCATTTAGGAATCAAGGTCCAGGGACAGGACGTGCCATTAGACACCTGTGACCCAACTCCTAAAGGGTGAACTCTTCAGACAAAGGAAACATTAAATGTTTAAACACAAAGGTGGAAAACCTGAGATCAGAGAGAGAATTTGAACTCTCAATGCTTCAGCATCCAACTTAAGGGAACTTAGAAAGTTTCAATTAATTGAAAAGGATGCCAGTGAGAGAGAATCAGCACTCTAAACTCTCAGTATCCAAATTCTTTCAATTAAAACCCAACAAGAACATCTAATAACAGACCCATTAATTCATACATCAGCTAGCAGTAAATATAGCCACTATGCTGGTTAAATTAGCTTGAATCTGTACTCAGATAACACATATGGCAGAAAACATCGAAGGTAGGGAGAGCAGAAACATAGGGTACCATGCGAGGGTAAATCCTATGCCAAATTTCTGATGTGTACTGGAAGAAAATGAAATATGATGAATCACAAAGGGAAACAAAGACAGAGATAGAAAAACATCACCGCTGCTTTAGATCAGGATCCAAATAAATGTGCTTGTCATATTAAAGAGCAACACTAGTCATGTACAACATTTCCAACAGCTTGATATTCAGTTTGAAAACATCTTCCTCAGCCTATCTTACAACTTTACACAGAGAACTATGTCTCAAGAGAAACAACTTACAACTTACAGATATCTGATCAACAACCTTACAATGAGTTTCTTCATGATTTTTATAGTTGAAGCAGAGGCAGAGGAGGTAGATGAAGCACTAAATGTAACATTAAAATAGAGTAGTAAAAGAGGGTCGAGTCCCATTCTGTTTTAATATCTAAGCATTAATATTCAACACTCTTTGGATGAAAGAGTGGTCTTCGACAGGCTGCAATTTACTCCAGTTATGTTCTTGATGTGATTTCGCTGCAGTACTTGTAGTACTCTGGTGAATAAACAAAAGGCAGATAAATGACTATGAGGCCTGCCATACTGTGTAACAAATGTTCTGGTAGCATCCGGACTATTCTGTCAGGGAATAAATCTTCTCAGTAACACGATATTGAAAAAAAAACATTATGGGTACTGTGTCCTTTCTTGGGAGGAGACTTCTGCTGATGTGAAATACTGATAGCGTTGTTTTCTGTGCAATAGCCCTCATTAGGCCTTCTGTTTTGCTCATAAGGTCTTCAATCTGGTACACTTGCCTCTCAGACACTGGATTTAAGGCTTAGGATCTTCAACAGTGCGCATTAGATCCTTTAATCCTGTACTGGGACTCCTTGCTGCTTCGTGATTGTCACTATTTGTGAAATCTGCGCTTTAATGGCGCTGGAAAGGTTTCAAAAAGTTAAACTCTGTACTTCGATGAAAAATTACGTCCTACCACCTTCCCAGGCGTTCCTCTGTAGTCACAAGATCTGACAATGGCTCTTTTGCGCTCTGTGTCACTATAACAGTGACTGTGAACAATGGCGGTTTTCGTCGCCTGAACCTGCAAAAACACACAAATTTGTTAAGAAATCCATGCATGGGGAAGGATGGCTGCGGTGGAATGCTGTGACGATGGCAGCGCAACAGAAGCGAATGCTATGGATGCGATGGAAAGTAGTGGGAAATGTAGTGAAATAGTGAAAATTGATCTGATGAAGGTTGGGCGTAATGAAAAACATTAAAATTCTACTGTGGGGCAGAATGATACTAGCTTTGATGTAAAACATTGAAAGATTGATGTTATAACACCAAAGTCTGATGTTGGGCGGGAGAAATCAATTTCTAATGCAAATTATAAGGCTTGGGTCTTCAGACGAAATACACTAAGAATGTATGAAAATGCAACGAAATGATATTGAATGGTGGGACCCGGTCATGGGCAGAGGGCGATTCAATTAGGGACGTCAGATCTCAGGAGGAGATCGATGGTGAATATTGAATGTTGAAGTTAATAGAGGTTCCGACGAAGAAACATGGTGGAAACGCGCGATGCGTTATGGGCCGTAGATCTTGGATGAACGAACAACTATGATTGAAACGACGGACCGCGATCGGGGGAGGCAGCGGGGAACACCTTTGAGAACTTCCGATTGGCGATGCGCGATTGAGCTCCAGCCGTCTGATCTGGAACAATATCGACGACGAAGATCGTATCGGGGGTCGGAAATCGGGGTAAACATGAAGCGGTGCATTCAGTTTTTCCGATTGCGATTGGAGCGATGTGCACTGGCCGTCGAATCTAAGAACATATCGATGGTTGATATGTGATCGGAGGGGTGAACGGGGAGAATGACAGGCACATTGTAGAATTAGCGCGGACCATCGGATCTGTGTAGATCGACGGCTCAAATCGCGGCGAGAGTCTATGGACCAAACACGTCATCGCATCGGAGAACTCCATGGTAACAAATAAACGCGCTTATATGAATGCTCTGATGCGATAAGTGCCCAAGGCCTTAGCGCCTAGTTCTGGCGCCTGATCACATGGTGGGGAAGTGGTTGGGGGCTGGCCAAAAGGGGCTAAGCATGTACTAAAGTAAAAAGATGGGTTTTAGGCTTAAAAATGATGTTTTAAAGGCTAAAAAGAGGCTTTTGGTAGAGGTAAAAAAGGGTTTTACACTCAAATGAAGGGATTTCACTTGTTTTAAAGGAGGAATTAGATGGTTTGGAAGACTTAGGAGGGATTTTGGGGTTTAAAAGGGGAGACTTTGAAAATGGAAAAAAGGTTAATAATGAGGAAACTTGCAGGGATACAAGGGGAAAATGAAGGCCTTTTTTAAGCACGATATTTCACAGAAAGTGAGGCTTTTGGATGGAAACAACAGTGAAGATCCTTTTAAAGGCAATGAACACACAGGGGCTTCAAGGATGAAAAATTTTCCTGGGAAATATATCTCTTGAAGTCTCATAAAACAATCTAGCCGCCTATTTGCTTGAAAAAAATTTCATAGGTGGCTAACAGTGGCTCCACATGGGGATGGCTTCTTCTTGAAGGGGTCAAGAATTCAGAAGATAAATATTTGCAGTAGGCCAGATGCCTGATCTTCGAACCGTCTTCCTCCTTTGATTCGGCTGTACAAACATGATGGAATTGATCAGCATAAAACATTCCCCCAAGCAATCTACCCACCCAAACTACAATCCTAACATTTTTTTCTTCAAGGTGCATTTGAATTTGCAGACCTTCTTCATCATTTTTTTTGGAAAGAAGAAAACAAACTAGTCTAATTCTACCCTTATTACTCCATGAGACCAGATTAAACTGTTGGCCTCATATGTTTCTATACCTAATCTAATATCCACTGGGATTAAACTGTCCAGCGGATTTCTTCTCTACATTCTACAACAGAAATTCAAAAACAATCAAACTAGGATTGGACAGTCTAGTTTGCTGCGTATCCAAGGCATAAAGACAATTGCACATGGACTGAAATTGTAGAAAATTGGGAACAAAATTTCAAAGGCTTGAAATCTTGAGACTCTTGGAGCATCCTTCCTTTCTTTGTGACTTGAGTTTTGGGCTTGTTAGAGTCACTTTCCCCTTCATTGCAGCACTGGTTTTGGGCTTGTTAGAGCTAATCTTTCTTTCTCCTTTGCCGGTTCAGATTTTAGGCATATTAGAACCAACCGTCTTCAATTCTTTCGGCTCAGGTTTTGATCATGTTAGAGCCCATCTTTTTCACTTCATAGGTTCAATTTTTGAGCATGTCTGAACCTCTCTTTCTCTCCGTTTTTTGAAACATTTTCTCCTTTTCTTGAAAATAAACCACAAAAATGGTATTTACAATGGAAATGAAAGCTGGAAATCGGAATTAGCAGTAGTAATGTTTGAGCATCCTGCCATTGACAAGACCCCCAAACAGCTCTGCACCATCTAGCTCTTGCAGAAAAAAGGCATTTGGACCCACCGTGGCCTGTATGATGTAAGCACCCTGCCACAAACTGTCAAATTTTCCGTGCTTTCCTTTGTCTTCTCTTCTTGAGTCCCATTTCAGAACTTTATCTCCAATTTTGAAGTCACAAGCCTTTGTTATTTTATCAAATAACTTCTTTATATTTTCCTAAAATTTCAGAGCTTTGTTATAGACCTCTTCTCTTGTTTGTTGGAGATGAATTGTTTGATTTATCCTCCTTACCATACTGTCCTCTTCTGTATGAATCTCTTGGACAAGTTTAATCACTGGTACCCCAAGGCTGGTAGGAAACATTGCCTCTGTTCCATAGACAAGCTGATATGGTGACATGCCAATGGATTTATTTGTTGTTAGCCTGTCAGCCCACAAAGCATGCACTAACTTTTTATGCCATGACTTCTTATTTTCTTCAAGCAGTTTTTTGATGATGGTCACCAAGCTCTTGTTTGATGATTCAACTAACCCATTACCTTGTGGGTAATAAGTAGTGGAATGGCCGAGTGCTATTTGATACCTATGACAAAAATCAATCATTTTCTTGGATCCAAAAGCAGCAGCATTATCCGTGATTATTTTTCTTGGGCAACCAAACCGAGAGAGGATGTGGTCTTCTAGGAACCTAATGATGACAGAATCTGTGGCATTCCTAGAAGGTATGGCCTCTATCCAATTTGTGAAGTATTCTGTGGCTGTAAGGATCCATTTGTGTTGAGCAGAATATGCAGGGTGTATTTCTCCTATGAAATCTAGGCCCCATTGTAGAAAGGGAGCCTCAACAATAATGGGTTGTAATGGCAAAGGGAGGAGCTTTCTTTTTCCCTAAAAAATATGGCATTTATGGTAGGCAATTATCATTTTATGGACTTCATTGAAAAGTGTAGGCCAATAATAGCCCACTCTGAGTATTTTGTTAGCAGTGGCTTTCCAGTTTAAATGGCCTCCACACTCTCCTACATGGAACTCCTGTTTAACCCTCTCAGTTTCAGTTTCAGGCAGGCATTTTAGCAGCAAACCATTAACATTTTTCCAATATAAACATTCATTCAGTATGCAATAGTTTCTGGCCTTTAACTTTAGGAGTTTTTCCTTAGTCTTTGATAGTTCAGGAGGGGCATTGAGGTTTGTGAGCACATACAGGATATCAGAATACCAAGGAGAGTTTTGAAATTATTCCTGAACAGTAGGGTCAGATAGTCCTTCTTGTTCATCCAAGGCATCTACCATGTTTATGTCAAGGGCTTGAAAATTGGATTCAGCCATTAGTTGGGCCAAGCCCTGACCTTTGATCAGTTTCATGGGTTTTATTTCCAGGTCATATTCTAAGATCACAACATTCCATTTTGCCCTCTTTCCATCCAGATCTTGGGACAAGATGTCTTTAACCACTATGTTAGGCACGTAGGCTATGGTGTGAGAATGCTGTATATACACCTTTAAGTCCTTCAAGACCTTTACCAAGGCATAGGCCTGTTTTTCCATTATGTTATATTTTAAGGGTGCATCCCTCAGAGCCTTGCTGAAGAAAGCAATAGGCTGTTCCATTCCCTCTAGATTTTTTTGCAGCAGAACTGCAGCCACTGTATGCTCGGAGGCAAATGAGAATATCAAGAAATATTTTGATAAATCTGGGCTGATTAGGACGGGAGCCTGGGTGAATGCAAGTTTAACTGATTCAAAAGATTTTTTAGCCTCTACAGTCCACTTAACTCATACACCTTTCTTCAGCATGTTAGTCATATTCCTGAGGTGCTCAGCTAAGTTGGGAATAAACCTCCGTAGGAAGTTAATTTTCCTAATAAAGGACTGTAACTCTTTAATGTTTCTTAGGTGTGTGATCTGTAGTATTCCCTCAACTCTCTGCAGGTCTATTTTAATTCCCTTCTCTGATATAATATGGCCAAGAAGCTTACCTTCTTGCAGCCCGAACACAGTCTTTTTAGGATTTAATGACAGACCAAACCTTCTACATTTTTCAAACACCCTTCTCAGATGTTTTAGGTGCTCCTCATCAGTCTTGGAATAGACTGTTATGTCATCCAGACAGATGACAATGAAATTCCCTATTTCCTCCGAAAAGGCTATGTCCATTACTCGTTGGAAGATCGCACCATCGTTCATTAGTCCAAAAGGCATTTTTACATACATAAAAGTGCCCCATGGAGTGGTAAAAGCTATCTTGAGTTGGTCTTCTGGGAGTACTAAAACTTGGTTATAACCTGAGAAACCATCTAACAGGGAGATCTGCTTTGAGCCAATTACCCTCTACAGGATATGTTCCATCTTTGGTAAGGGGTAATTTTCTTTAAGTGAGGCTTTGTTAAGGTTCCTGAAATCTATGCACAGTCTGATCTCACCCGTTTTCTTTCTCACAGCTACAAGGTTAGAGAGCCAATCAGAGAACCTCACAGGAACTATTATTCCTGCTTCGTACATCTTTTTAATCTCCTTTTCAACCGCAGGCAGTTGTTTTGGGTTTATTCTGCGAATTTTTTGCCTGAAGGGTTTTTGATTTTCCTTTAAAGGGATTTTGTGCTGTATAATGTTTGTGTTGTAGGCCCTTAAGTCCTCGTAGCTCCAAGCAAACACATCAATGAATTATTTAAATAATTCAATGTATTTCTTTATCATGTATGCAAGTAAGGACTAAGCCAATTTAACCATCTGAGGCTTGTCTTCAGTGCCTATGTTGCATTCCTCGACATCAGAGTCTGAGTGATTTATAGTGGGTTTTTCGCTACATCATCGAAAATAAAAAAGGTCCTCTAAAGGTGCCAGACCTCGGGGTATATTCTTATCTTTTTCCTGCAACACCTCTATTTCATCTTTATCTGCATTCTGATATTCTTCGATTGGATTTCCAATATGTTCAGTTAAAGTGTTTATTTCTACGCTATGTGGTGATTTTTCTTCCTCCGAGGGCTCTTCACTTAGGCAGCTATCATTGGACTTAGAGTCTGAATTAGAGAATTCAAAATCATTCCTGCCAATCAGGAAATCCTCAATCTGCTTATCGCTCTCAAAGACCTGCCAATATTTTTCGTTATCAGGCACTGCATGTCTGTGTTTGGTCTAAATGATGATTTGTTTGTCACTGGGAGTCTTATGATACGAACTAGCTATGCAGGCTAATCCATTCACAATTATGTTCTGACTCTTAGGAACAAACACCAGTTCATATTCCACAAAGGTTTTCAATAAATCCATAGCATCATTCCTATACGCTCTCAAACTAGGGTGTTTCGCTATGTATTCTCCATTCACTTGTTTGATGATTAACTCAGAGTCTCCATGCATTGCAATCCTATGGGCTCCTAGTTTCTTCAACAAATTCAAGCCTAGGATGAGAGCTTCATACTCCGCGATATTTTTTGTACATTTGAAGTTAAGATTAAAGGCATGGCTCTCTGCATAGTCACTCTCTGTGTTATGTAACCACACTCCTGCTCCTGCAGTATTTTTAGTGCAAGACCCATCAAATTTCATTTTCCATAAGGGATATTTTCAGGTTTATCATCATTTTCCTCCCTAACATTGGATTCACTGTTATACTGTAACATGGGGTCTGCATCGTGGTGTGGAGGGTTTTTTTCTACTTGATGTGTGTGGAGTTCAAAGGGGTGACTAGTCAGCTGTTTGCATTCTGTTTCTTGTTCACTTTGAGTTTCTATTTCACTGCACTGTCCAAAGGTTTCTTCTTCGTTTTCCTCTAATTCTAGAGTGGCCATTATGTTAAAGTCCAGGGGCTCCACTCTCTTGTCGACATCTCTGTCTTCTAGCTCTAGCTCATCTAGGGATTCATTGTTGCAAAGGATAAATGAGTCCAGATCTGTGTGTACAGAGTACAGAGGTGAGTTTTCAGGATTTTCAGGGCTGCTAACCATGAAATTCATTTGTGCCTCTCTATATAGTCTCCTAAGCTGGCTAAAGACAGGGATTGTGGCATATGAGCCATCCATCTGCATTGTACCTTGCAGCTTAGCTCCCCATGACCTCGATAGTAACATGCCATACTTAGGTGGCACATATGCCACCACAACATCCATAACCATACATCTGGCCGGAATATGGGTCAAGTTCACACACAGATCTTTGATTAGGCCAAGGCATTTTACCTTGCTAGAGTCAAATGAATATAAATATTTATAAGGACGGGTTATCTCTAGGCCTAAATTTTCCATAACTACCTTAGGAATTAGGTTGTGTGATGCCCTAGAGTCATGCATTGCATTGTGAAGGATCTTGTCATGGATATTGAGACTAATATAAAAGGGGGTACTACTCCTTCCTGAAACTTCCCTTCTATCTTTGGGCCAAACAAGAGGGCTAGTTGGTCATCGCTTAGGTTGACAGTGTCATTATTTTCACCTAGATTTAATGCTTTCAAAATTTGGCCTTTATATACATCCTGAGTGGCCAGCTCAGAAAGTGGGACAAAGATTTTAATTTTTAAATCTCACTCTCCAAATTGAAGGAAGATTGAATCTCTGTAAGACTCAACTATGTTTTGTTGGCCACCACCTTGGTGGTAGAATCAGTGGGCTGATTCTCACTATGTACAGTGCTTGTGGCAGTTTTATCAGGAACACTAGCTGCAGTGCTGGTGCTACTAGTTGGTTGACCTTGTTTATCAGTATTTTGGCTGTCTTTCTCTTTGTTCTTCCCAGAACTCTCAGTTGCTGATTTGCTACTTTCAGTAGTCACTTTAGAAGTTTTCTCAGGCTTTTTCTTAATGGTAATCTCAGAAGCTTTTGGTTTGGAATTATATAAGCTCTTTTTGCTCCTCAGTTCATACTGTTCCCTGACCTGAGTGATGGAATTTTCAAACCCTAGCCTATAATCCTCAGATTATAATCTTTACTCATCCCAATGTGAGTGTGAGGTCTGATCATATTTTGTGGAATAGTTGTGGATTGAGTTTTATATTTCCAACATGTTTATTGTGGTTCCCTCAGACTCTTCTATTATCCCCTCATATTCATCAAGAAATTTCTCTTGAAATGGGGGTATGACTTGTTGATCAGAGTCTCTCTGTCTGTTAGGAGGGGTGTTTCTACTAAAGTTCTGGTTCTGGTTATGGTTTTGGTTTCTGTTCTGGTTGCTGACTGTGACAACCATTTTTTCCATCATTTTCTGCAGCTTTTCCATGTTTTTGGCTAGATGGTCATACTTGGGATCAGATGTGGAAGCTACAACATCATCCCTATAAGTTACCCTTTTCTCAGCCCTCATTCTGGCTTTCTTCTCAATCAGGTTAGCCTCTACACTCACTGCTCCCTTTTGCATATCTTCCAGTGTGTTGTAATCTCTCTCCCTAAGCTGGTAGGCCATATCAGCATCAAAGCCTTCAGGGTATTTCACTAAAGCCAGACCTTGGGGAGGTTTCACATGTGGAGGGAGAGCGTTATAAACGCTGTTGAACCTTGTAGAGTAGTCATGGACGCTCTCTCCTACATTTCTTTTAAGGTTCTTGTATTCTGCTATGATTTGGAGAGGATTGGCCTTGATCTCCCATTTGTTTATGAAGTGTTGAGATTGCAACAAGATGATGAGCTTAGTGGAAAGGAGTCACCTTCACTAAGTGGGCCCGCAGGCTATTTTTGGCACAAAGTCTATTTTTAGACTATGTCTATTTTTAGACATATGGATCATGTTCTATGAGTTGTAGCATGCTATTTGTGGATGGTTGGTCAAGTCGGGAAAAATAGATGGACTTCTATTTTTAGACATACTGGGCAGAATCTATTTTTAGATTTCCAGTCTAAAAATAGATATGTCGAATATTATTAGCTCTTAATAATATTTGGACTCTAAACATTATCTTATCCTCTTGCAGCACTTCAGTTAAGTGCATGGATGTGGCACATGCAGCTGACAGAAGGAATTACGCTATTCCTAGGGTTTAGTGGAGCTATTGCATGTTGCCTTCAGTTAGAACTCATGTGACAGAGTTTGGTGGAGAAATCAGAAAGTTGTAAACAAACTTCTATATTCTAGGAACTAATCCTAACTAAGGATATACGTTACAACTATGTAACCATTTCTCCATTAATACACAAATAATGTAATTATTTCCAACTATTCGCCTCCGGGATTTAAATATTGCCGCTGCTTAGATAGCGGTTGAAGCTGATTTGCTTAAGCTAGAGTGCTCTGCAACTAGCCACACTTTATTGAATGCAAAAATAAGGTTGAGAAAAAAAATAAAAGAAGAGAAAAGGAGTGTAAAAGAGAAGATATAAGGCACATAAAAATTACAAGAGTACGCACATAAATATTATTTACCACTGCCTGTGTACAGTACCGTAAATGATGACAAATACTATCTTCCCCAATTCAAGTGCAGTGTGACAGTGATGTTGTTGCAGAGGAATGCCTAAATTGGGGTTCTCCCGCAGCAGTGGTAGCAGGTAAACCAGCGATGGGAAAGTTTGGTATATCGAGATTGTCCTGCGCTCAGCTCTAACTTCATTTCCAGTGAAAAGAAGGAGCATCAACATTCTTGTATTGTATTGAATCAATCGTATGTCGAGTCTTCTAGCCGTGCAATACCTTACATGTGTTGTCTTCCAGCTGTGCGGCTACATGTGTCCTTTACCTGGGCTGTATCGTTACATAATTCTTTGCAAACCCCACTTATCCCCACACTTATTTTTCCATTTATGTATTTTGTCCGTTACCTACCTGTGCGCTACGCATCGGCTGTATCGTTACTTGCATAATTGCCCTCACCACGCTACATAAGTTTTTGCAAATAGCACTTACGTATCCCCACAGTTATTTTTCCATTTATGTATTTTTTCCCACACAGAAAAGTATTTAGTGAGATTTTTTTTGAAAGTTTTTTGAAAGTATAATTTCTTTAAAATTTTGCAGGAATTAATTGAAAATAAAAATTTGATGGGTAACTTTGCACGATAGTTTATGTCTTATAATTTTTTTAGGGTGTTAAATTCATATATACGATAAATAAATAGTTGAAATAAAAATCAAGATTCAACGTCAAATATTTTTTTTATTTTTTTATTTTTTGATGGGTCAAGTTCTTCGCATAGGAAACTCCAAAAAGTCACGGTAAAGACAACTCTTTTCATTTCAGTATGAAGCCTTCAAAACGGATAAGTGTACGGATATTTGTGACTAACTCTTGAATAAGCTCTTGAAAATGATATGTAAAAAAACAATTTTATAATAAAAATTAAAAATAAGAGAATTATTTAAAAATAATGTTAATTGTTTATAGAACGATGAATCTCAATGTTGCTTGTTTAATTAAAACGGACTATAAAAAAATCAAAACATAATAGTATATTTACCATTTTTTATATTTTTACATGTATTGCAGCGAAAACAAAAGTCCGGACAATAGATAACAAATAATTTTTTTTCTCTACATAATTTAGTAAATGTGGAATTTCAAATACACATTGCGACGATAATTCTTTTTGGTACCAAATCCAAATTGGGCTGTCGAGAGATTAGAGAGATTAGTACATTAGTTACAGAATATTGTTGAAATGTTCACAAATTAGAAAGTATGGTTACTTCATAATCAAATACATATACCATGCATGTTATATTGGCACATGTCTTTAAATTAGATTTGCATTGTTTTTAAATTTGATTGGGTTTTTTTACACTGAATATAATATAATTGAAATATTACCAATTAAAATGTGATAGCAACTTATAATAGGTTCATTCATTTATTTATAGATTATATTTTTTACTATATTGAATAGAAAATAATTGTTTTACTAATCATAATACATTTATTTAGAATTTTTTATTATAGGTTTTATTATTAGATTTTTTTTTTTGATATTTTAAAATCAAATAAAAAATGGATTCATTTCTTATAATAGGATTTGGGACTTGTATGTTTTTTCTTACAATTGTTTGAAGATTTTAATAAAATATGTCATTTGCTTACGACAAGTTTTACCACAAGTGTTATTATAGGAAATTTATTTTTTTAATATTTTTAAATTAAATAAAAATGAGTTCATGTAATTTTGTAAAAAACTTGCAAGCATTTCTCAATCTTTACTATAATATTTTAAATATAATTTTATAATTTTAATATTAATAATTATGTTAATGGGTTTACACTTATTTTAAAATAAAAAATTTTAAAATTTTAATTTAATTATCAACTATTATAAAATCTCATTGCATAAAACAATTTGGATACATTTTTGGAGGGAAAAATGAACTTCATTTTGGTTTCTGTAGTTCGCTTAACCATCGCAAATGGTTTGGGTCATGCTTATACCTTTGAGAGTGGGTCGCATTACGGAGAGGATGTCTCTTGCTTTATATTTGGAGTTGACAAATGGGGGCATTGTTACACATATGTTGCAGATTGGTCCCTCCCCTGCTACGTCATGGTCTAAAGTCTCTCCAAGATTACAAACGTTGTCTGCTAGGGTTGGGTTTCGTTTAGTCTGGGATTGATACGAGGGGTACGTCGTACAAGATTTTTTTTCGAACCTCTTGTTCCCTTTGCTCCAATTTATATAGCAGGCTCTATCTCATGGGTGGTGGAGTCAGTGTTGAATTCATTTCCTGTGCCCTAATGGATGCTTTCCCCTCAAAGAGTCCCCTCTCGCTCTTTGTGGTCTGAGCAGTTTGCGCACCTTGCAGCAAAGGATCAGAACAACTTTCATATTTTTGTAAACAATATGAGTGGGAAGACCTTTACTCTCTGGACTAGAAGCTCTAATTGTATCACTATTCTAAATCATACCATAGAGGATAAAGGGGTATTTCAACAAATCTTCACGATGCGGAAATATGAAGGAAGGTGCTCCAAGATTCTTCACAGATCAATGATTATAGCATAAAAAGGAAATCAACCTTAATCCTAAAATCAAGGTTGCGTGAAGGAGCTCCATGGCGAAGGATATCAAATGGAACATCAGTCTCTTTTAAGGATGTTGTGAAAGGAAAGTCTTCTATCTCAACAAATTAGATTCAAAACATTCTAGGACCCTACATTGTAGAGAAAATAGAAGAAGCACCAACCATGGAAGCAATCTTCCAGAGGTAAATTCCCTCTTCTCTACCCTCCATTCCAAGGTTTTTATTTACATGTTTAATGGCTTCTGACCAAAACTTGAAGCTTTACATTAATGGGTTTTCTCTTCTTGGACACCCAACTGTGACATTTATTTATGTTCCAAAGTTTTGTTTCATTGTCCAATTTGATACACAAATAGATTTGGAGTATGTTATAAATGAAGGGCCATGGTTTTATGGTAGATTTGGGCTCTTTATTACTCCATGGTTTTGTGATTTTGATGCCACAAATACAGTGGTCTTTACAATTCTAGTATGGGTGAGGCTTCCAAACCTCATTTACTCTAGGAAAATTAAAAAAATGGACTTTGAAAGGGCAGAGAAAAGACTTTTTACTTTTCCCAGAATATGTCTGGAGATAGACCTCAACAAAGGCCTACCATATCACATAATATTAGAACATAAAAAATTCTAGTGGTATCATGTTTTAGATTATGAGAACACAACATTTCGATGTCGAATATGCTTCCAAATAGGACATTTGCAGAACACATGTCATCAAGCTAAAAAGAACCCAAAGAAGAAAAAGAGGCATGCCAATAGGCCAAAATGATGGAAATTTTCAGACCTTCACCTCTCAAAAGAACAAGAAAGAACCCAAAGAAGAAAAAGAGGTAGGCCAATAGGCCAAAAGGATGGAAATTTTCGAGATCTTCCTCTCAAAGAACAGAAAATACTGCCAGAAGCCATCCTTTCCAAGCAGAAGTGGATGTAATTAATCATGGGAACCAACCCTTATACATAAGGGTATTTAATTTGTTGGTTTTGGGAACACCAGGGGGATGAGGGGCACAAAAAGCTCTGAGAGCTCATACTCGGATAAAGAAAGATTCACAAATGGGAACATAAAGAAGAATTGGCGACGTTCTTGTCGAACTGAAGCTCTCTAATGGTTAGCGAGAGAAAGTGCCAAGAAAGGAAAAAGAAAGTTATGTGAGAATTGTCACTTAACTTATTTTCTTGTTGTGTGTATTTTTATAGTTTTTTTTTTTATTGGCTCGATGTGCAGAGTTTATTTCTTATAATAAAATGTAATTTTGTTTTATCTTCATGATGGATAAAATCATTGGTGTCGTTCTTTAATATATATATATATATATATATATATATATATATATATATGATACAAATCTAAATACCACAGGTCGTTCAAATTAAAAATCATCAAATAAAGTTCCCCCATGGTGGGTGCGAGAATGGGCCAAGCGTCATTCTAATGATTCACATAAATGGTTATAATGGGCCAAGCTATTTCTCGAGGATGGTGCATTTGTATATCACTGCACAACGAACCTTATATCCCAGTGTATCGGCCCATAAATGCACCGAGAGACGAAATGGCCACCGTCAGATCATTTATTGCTTTAATCTGATGGTGGCCATTTCGTCTCTCGGTGCATTTATGGGCCGATAGACTGGGATATAAGGCTTGCCATCACTGCACCTCCTCTTCCGTATCCAACACACTCCTACATCAGCCTAGGCAGTGTGGGGTTCAAGTTGCCTCGCCTGTCACCAAGGACCTTATGTCTCCTTTCCATCTGTCAGACTTTATAGGTGGCATCATTAAATTCACAGAGGAATTCACTCACTCACTGTAGGCAGGGGGCCTTTCATTGGAAGCGTAATTGCTCCACTAGGTCTCACACAATGATTGGTTCTTGCTGGTGTTACGCATTCTGGCACCTTGGAGTTCTAGGCGGATTAGGGTATCGACTTCGCAATACAATAATGAACTTGAATACTACGTCCTTGGCTATAGAGCTATTGGCTTACGATTGTGCAAGGCGAAGCAACGAAGCCATGGACATAGTAGTCAAGTTCATGATCGTGAAGAAAGCGGTCAAATATTTTTGTTGAGGTGCTCGTGGTGAAGGTGCTCATCACAAAAGATATGGTCGAGGTGCTCGTGCTCGTGTCGTGGTATCTGTGGTCGAGAATGGTTAACTACATTCTCTGCTCGCTAATGGTCTCACACTTCTAGTTCATCAAGGGTTTTTGCATTCAGTGAAGTGCAACTTTCTGCACGTCTTCCCTCCTCTTGGTAGATGAAGCCTTAGTTTTGTGTTTTGTATGTCAATCATCGTTCGACAAATATATATATATATATATATAATATTTTGGGAACCTCTT
>JAXQQM020066355.1:0-68137 GCA_034641835.2 Pinus albicaulis | reverse complement strand
TCTGAGGTCAACTGAGGCAACAAGAAGAACATTGTGAACAGATGCAAAAGATCATGGGTAAATTTGGTAGCTGACGGACCCGGATCAATCAACAATATTCATCGTTATATTTACCATAGTATTTTTACTCTCATGCGCAACCTTTGTTGTTGGATTCACAAAATCATCATCATCAAGCTTGAATGTTGGATTCACCAAATCGTCATCAACAAGCTCCATTGCTGGAATTACAAAATTTTCATCCACTTCTCGCTGTGCACAATGGGGTTCACAAGCATATACATGGTCCTTGTTCAGAGACATCATCCACTTTTGGCGGAGCACAGTAGAGTTCCACAAACTTTGCAATACCTCCCCCTTGCACCAAAACACCTCTCAAGGGTATCCAAAACCTCCTTTGTTGTCTTGGCATCTGAAATCACAAGAATAATGATGTCATCCAGAGAATATTTTATGCATGTCAATGCCAAGGAATCATTTTCCCTCTTCACTTCCAACTCTTTCAAAAAGGCCTCATACATCTCTAGCTTCTTCCTTGAATTTCTTAGCCTCTTGGATTTTCTCATTTGTTGAGTGTTGGGTCACTATGACTCAACAAGCCAAACAAACTTCAGACATATGAACTATATCTCCACGTTGGCTTATTTGTTGCGTAGCTTCCACAAAATTGAGAGATATGCAAAGTTTTCTATAAAAGCGACACTTTTACAAAGCCTAGAGCTGATTGGAACAATGAAACAATACCACTTTTTTATAACAAAATTGAATCAAACACCACCTCCTTAAAGAAAATCCCTTTTCTTTCCAGAAAAATAAAAGAAAATAAAAATAAAAATTAAATTATAACGAGGCCTCTTATTAATACTCCTTTTTAAAACATAACAAAATAGCATCCCTTTTAATACACCTTTTAAATCATAAGAAAGCAAGCTATTTTTAAAAGAATTGGAAAAAATTATCCCATGAAACTTACGAATATGATGGAATTTATACATAAAATTTATACGAATGTCATAAGAAAAGGTATTTCGACTTAACTCCTTTGAAAATTATTTTTGATGGATCGTATTGTTGTAGAGCTATAAGGCAATGACCTTCACTGTTAAGCTGCACTACATTGATAAGTGGTTGAAATTAATGCACACTCTTGTAATGTCATTGAGCATTAGTAATGCTAACATGGATTTTTATATTTTTCATTGCGTTAGTAACGAATTGTACCCAAATGACACAAAGTGTTATCGAATTTTTATTTTTTTTTAAATTCGACTTTGAGCTGACCTTTCTTCAATCTATTTCGCCCTCACTTTCATAGGCTTAGCCATATTTGGCTTCTTCGTTGTCGTGATGCTTCTTTGCAAGAGGCTTATTCAAACTTTTGTTGCTCTTTCAAAGAGTCTTATGTACACTAGCGTTAGATCTCTACTCTTCTATCATTATTCACTTTGTTGTTCTCTCAATATATTTTATGCAAACTTTTCTCTTATATCATTTTAAAAATTGAAAACTAAAAAGAAGTGGAGTAAAGGATTGCTCTTCTCAATATTACTAATCAGTTAAATAAGATTACATTGGAGACATCAACATTAAATAACTATAGTGAGACTAAACTACACTGTACTAACTAAAATCAAGGTAAGACACTTGGATGCACAAATGTGACACCTAGCACGTAGTTGGAATTAGATTCTCAGACAACAGTATAGAAACTAAATTTTTCACCAAAAGTAAAAAATTGAAAATGACCATTAAAAAAAAAAAAAAACTCTAGAAAGCACAATTGAAGATGTAGAGAAAGGAATACAAATGTTGTCCAGAGAAGAAAGCAAGGAGCATGAGACAAGTTTGTCTCATGTCTCATGACGATTTATTTCAACCGCAAACAAGAAACATGGGGAAAAATTATCTTAGAAAGGAGACAACCATTTGTAATCATATATTTTGTTGAAGACAACGAGGAGTGTAAATTTTGCTGGTATAAGTACATTAAATATATAGAAGGCCTAGTCTACGATGAAGAATGTAACGAAATAGAAGGAAATCCTTCAACTTTAGGCAATGTTCATGTGGATGATGAGCGAAGCAATAATTTGAACCAACAAAGGATATGACACTTGTATCATCAAGAAGTCAAAATGAACATGAAGGTTGTGGAATTAATCGTGCTAATAAAGGGAGTACCTAAGGCATGGTACAATGGCAAGGAAAAAGTGACGAGTTTCAACACTTGGCTAGCTGGATGGAACCAAATTAACATGGAAAATATTAGAAAATTGCAATGTATAATTTGGGATCGAGGAAGAAAGAGGATAGCTAGCATCTAGTTGACTTTGTGGCAATGCCTCAAAAAAGCCAGTGGTACAGTGCTTTATAGTGTGGGATCTTAGCAAGATCAAGTCAGAGTCGGGACTGAACCAACAACATGACCACAAGTGTGAGCAACAACAACATTTTACTTGGGACCTTGTAGACTTTTGCACATAATTGACCGAGAGGTAAAACTGAGGAGTTTGATGTAGGAAAATCACCATACTAAGGGTCATGTAAATTCTGTAAGGAGTCTTATTTTTCCTCATTTATATTTTTTTAAACTAGAATTAGGAGAGTTTGTTGTAGGTCCACGTGTCTTAGTTCTATAACATTTAACTCTCAAGATATTTTTCCTAGATAGGCTTATGTTAAAAATAAAAAGTTAGTTGTTAGGTAGTTTTAGAGTACTAGACACTTGTCCAATATTTTTCATGTCCAAATCCCCTTTGTTTGCGAATATTTTTTCTTGAGCATTGTTAATATACATGAGGGAATGGGTAGGAAAGGAGCGTAGCTTCCTACTGCATTTTTGGAGAAAGAGTTCAGATGGGAGGTCCGTTAAATTCTTTGTATATATTTATGGTTTATAATTGATTCGTGTTTTCCTCTGGCATCTATGCATTAATGCCCTACGTGGTCCTAAACTCAATAAAAGAGATAGAAGCCCATTACTTGGTAAACAACCTTGTTATATGGAAGAATGTGAAGGGTTAGATATGATGGAGTTTCATTCGCATCATTATGCGTAAACAACATTCAACAAAGAAGAATCCCTTGTCCGTGTGTATACTAGACGACTGTCAGAAGAAGAATGTGTTAATGTTTTCTTGAACACCAAATCCGAGGATTGATAAGGTACAGAGAAAAGGTTGGTTCGTATGCACTCAAGAATAATGAGAATTAGATTGATATTCAACGTCAGCATCTGTGGAAATACACCCCGTGAGAGGTAAGAAACAAGGGTTATTTAGCTCAGTTGTTTTTTTTAAGTGTCCATTTGTCTCACTATATGATCACGTAGTGAAAGGATTATCTAACAAAAACCATCCCGGTAGTGTTAAAAGAAAAATAAGAAAGATCCTGCTCAGGAGGACAACCCTGTGAATAGTTTGTTCCACAAAAAAATCCCATATCTGTAATCGACTCAATATAGAAATAGTGTGAATTGAGTTGTCTGTGTGGAGGCAAATGAATCAAGTTTTTTTGGTTTCTTTGGGTAGTTGGGCTCAATAATAGATCGGTCTGGCATGTGTTGATCGCCAAGCCTTCCAAAAAAGTTGACCTGACATTTGAAAAGGACAAATCGGAGGTCGGGTCTGGGATCATTGACAGCCAGTGAAGGGAGATAAACCTTCACTCCTGACTTGCTCCAGTCGGGAGTTAGACCCAACCCTTTGGCATGAATCCACAATGGCATGAATCCTTTTACACTCGTGTAAATCGTCGAGGTAACTGAAATTGTGTTTGTAGATGTGAGGTAAATATAATATATATAAAACCAGGAGAAGTGTTAATAACAAGTCTTGTAAATAATCGTACATCTTTAAATGTGTTTGGTATGGAGCCACGTTAAAGGGAAACGATCCACATAATGTGCTAAAAGTCATTTTATTTTAAAACCTTGAAAGGATATTTCCGCTCAGTGTTTTGAGGTGTGTGTGGTGTTTGGTTCGCACACGGTTTTGGATAGCAAAAAAAGTGAGTGTAACAATTAATGGAAAGACTTCCTCCATAAAAGACAAAAAAATCAAAAAGTCCTGGGCATATAGAGCAGGACACCAGAGGGCCCTGCTATCATACCGCTTCGTGGAGAAAAATAATGTTTGGAATATCAACGTTATCAGCTATTCAACTGATATAACTGCACTGGTCAACTAACACCAGATAAACATAATGGCAATAGTGTCAATGGCAGAGCTCCTTGTAAACAGTTTTCTTTTAAACTTCAGTCGACATAGTCACTCACTGTATGCTATTTCCACTGATTCACATATGAGGAGACATCAGATTTTTCTCCTGGGTTTTGTAAACGCGTTTTTTTTCTAATTTTATTAATTTTTTTTTATTCATTATTATTAAAAAACATTGAAGCTACCTCGAGCTTGTCATTTCAACAAATGACACCAAAGTAAAAACCATCCAAAATATCTAACAAATAGAAGACGACTTTTGTCGGCTGTTCACCTTACAAACCGACAAATGACACCAAAGTAAAAAAGCAAAAACAAAAACCATCCAAAATATCACCGTAGTCTAAAGAGGCCGCGTTTTGACCCAAAATCCGGGAACGATTTTCAGAAAATTCGGCAAAGATTTTCCCAGAAACTTGTTTATAGTTGTTAAACATTAGTATTTTGAGTGCCCCAGGGGTTTTTGATAGTGATGAATCCATTTCCACTATCAAAAATGGATTCCAAGCACTGCAACTACCTGATTTTTGCAAATTTAGTTGACCGGATTCCGGCGGATTTCTGCCGTCCGGCCAAAACGCGGCCTCGGTAGACAACTCCCAAAATATCTAACAAATAGAAGACGGCTTTTGTCGGCCGTTCACCTGACAAGCCGACCAACCGTTACATGTGACTTTAGTGTACAGTTGCAGACCAGTTGAACAGTTAACGCACATGCATCATCGTCGTCTGTTAACGCGTGCGTCACAGATCAAGAACACTTTTCTAGGTCCACTGGACCTTTATGTCTCTTGAACACCTGCAGCCCAAAGCCCACCTTGTCTGTTTGTTCCAGGAGAGCACACTCGAGCATTGAAAATTGCCTGCACCGACTATTGTCAAAATCATAATTTTGAAGATGGAATTCCAAACTTGAAAGAACTCTCTTCAGTCCGGTAATTCGATTTTTTCTTTTCAGTACTGTTTATATTAATAAAAGGTATTACATACAATTTGTTTGAAGATACAATTCCAAACTTGAAAGAACCCCCTTCAGGCCGGTAATTCGATTTTTTCTTTTCAGTACTCTTTATTTTAATAAAAGGTATTACATACAATTTGGAGCTTACTAGTACTCATTTCTTACAAAAATACGAAAGCAGAGTGTTCAATTTAATAAATCCAGTATCAAATACTTTTTAAAACTATTCAAACTATTCTACTCAACAAGTTTGTTGCAACTCAATATTAATGAGAATGTTACAAAAACTACATCGGTTCTACATACTAAAATATTTGTGTTCCATCAAGTTCATTTTGTCCACTTGGCATTTTGTTTTGTTGTTTGGATTTTCCTACTTACCTTTCATAGTAATTAATTGTGCCTGCATTGATCAAAAGACCATGGTCAAAAGATGAGAAATAAAACTTACTCTTTTCTCTCTCGAAAAAACTTTCCTTGATAGCATATCAGTTGTCTAATTTTATTCTCTATAGATATGATCAAAGTTTACTCTTTTAAAAGGTCTTGCTAGTGTTTTGATACCAGCCATCCCATTCTTCAATATAGGAAGTTAAAAGTACTATTTCCATTGACCCATTCAATAATTCTCCCAAAATTTGTATCTGTTCAATGCCTAATCATTTTTTCTCAATCAACACTCTCCATAAGGCAATAACTTATGCTTTATTATTTGTACCTCTTCTCACTTCCCAAAAAAAATGGTGGCATTTTGTAGCCTCAATAAAAGTCACTACTCCACAACCACATACTCTTCTAGAACTTGCCCATAAAAAACCCCAGAGGATAATGTTTTCATAAATCCACTTCTCTAAAAATTTTGTATCTTTTACTTGGCCTTATTGGAAATAATCCTAACCACCACCATGAATAAGACTGGGAGCAGCCACACTTCAATTGAATTTTGCTGCAGGGAAGGACAAGCCATAAGATCCAAATCCATAGGTGTTTTCATGCAAAATCAAGTAACAGAGTACTCGAGCCATTACTCTGCGTTATTTCCTTTCTGTCGTATTCACCTACCTCTTTTGCCCGCGCTTTGCACCCCGCAAGTTTTAAGGTTTACCTCTTAAGCTTTCGCCGAAACTTAAGTTTCTGCCGATGGGATTCAGTGGAACCCATCATACCTTGCCGCATTACCAAATCCACCCACAAACCTTTGTATTTCACTTTTCCTTACCTTTTCTCCATTTCGCACTTCGCGCGGTTTGCCGCGTCGCAATTCGCATGATTTAACATTTAAATTTTAGCCCCTAGACCAAACCTTGCGATATTGCGATGCGACATCGTCATTGCACATCACAAATCTTAAATTTCGCATTTCGCACAATTTACCGTTTACCTTTTACCGCCTTCAATTTCGCACTTCGCACTTTTTATGATTTACCTTTTTTGCCGCCCGCATTTTGCACTCCGCATTAGTTATGAATTACCTTTTAAGAGTTTGCAAGTTTTTTTGTTTAAGTTGCGATGCAATTGCAAATCACACATCGCAAGCTCACGAGTTTAGCGCACATAGTACTTTGTGACTTATTTAAGTTGCAATGCAATGCAATTGCATATCGCATATTGCAAGCTCAGGAGGATGGCCCCCACAAACTGAATGTTTTCAATTGTGATGCGATCATGTCATCGCACATCGTAATCGCAAGAACTTAAGTTTTTCCGTATCGCGCCCAATGAAAAGTTAAGGTTGTTGAAATGCAATTTGCGATGAAGGGCGAGGATGCAATGTGATTTCAAAGCTGAAACCCATAAAATTTCAAGTTCGTCTTTGTGTTTTGTAAGCAGTTTCGTGTATAAACAACAGAACAAAGCAGAAGGACGTTGTGGTTGTTACCCGTCTATTTCTGCATTGAATTGCATTAACTTTGTATTAAATGAATGTATTTTTCATATGTTTAGAGAGATTAATGAAAAAAATGGAAGTTCTTTCCCTCCTGTGTTTTCGCTCTGTGTGTGTGTGTGTGTAATGTTATTTCTGCAGTATTTCTTCTTTATTTCATGCATGTTCTCGACATAGCATCAAAGCATACCAGAATTTCCAACATGGTATCAGAGAGGGTTCAGGCTCTCAGTGAAAGAACGAGCTATTTACTGAAGAAGTTGAAAGGTTTTTTTGAGAAGTGGATTCTCCAGCAGTGAGAAGGTTTTGTTTACATAGTTAAGATGGAAGTAGCAAGCACAAGCCTGAATAATCCTTAACTACCATAGTTTAATGGGAAGAATTATGATTATTGGGCCATTACAATGAAGACTCTGTTTGCTTCACAAAATATTTGGGAGCTGGTGGAAAATGGTTTCCAAGAACTAGGAGATGCAGCAGCATATAACGCTTTGACACAAGAAAAACGAGATTTGTTGAGGGAAAATAAGAAGAATGACTCCAAAGCCCTCTTCCATATTTTTCAGGCAGTGCATGAAAGTATTTTCCCAAGGGTTGCAGCAACAATGAAGTCTAAGGAGACATGGGATACCCTCTAGACATCCTACTAAGGCATGGCAAAGGTGAAGACAACAAAAATTCAAATGCTGAGAAGAGATTTTGAAACTGTTTTAATGAAAGAGTCTGCTAATATAGACTCATTATTTACACATGTGATTGGGTTGGTTACCCAAATTGGGTCTCATGGAGAGACACTTGAAAAGTGGAGAATAATTGAGAAAGTATTACGAAGTCTACCATCAAGGTTTGATGCCATAGTTGTGGCCATAGAAGAGACAACAGATCTCTCACAGTTTTCAGTGGATGAGATTCATGCATCACTCATGTCTCATGAGCACAGACTAAACAGAGCAAAAAAATATTCATTGAAGCATGCATTTAAGACACAAATGTCTTTTGGTCAAGGCATAAGTTGAGGAAAATCAAACTACCGAGGAAGAGGAAGAAGCCCACACAGAGGTGGAAGAAACAACCCTGCAAGCACAAGTGGAAGGGGCATCTATCAGAATCCAAGCCAAAGCTCAAGAGAGAATCAAGCACAAGGATAGAGGTATGATAAATCTCATGTCCAATGTCATTATTGCAAAAAGTATGGTCATTATGCAAATGAATGTAAAAAAAACAAAAAATGACATGGGTAGTAAACCAAGTGTAAATTTTACCAAAGAAAAGCAGAACCATGAAGATATGTTTTTAGCTTGTAATGTAGCACAAGAAAAATAAGAAGATATATGCTTCTTAGATTAAGGGTGTAATAACCATATGACTGGAAACATAGCAATGTTTTCCAATCTAGATAAAAGTGTAAAATCAGAAGTGACTTTGGGGACTGATAGCAAAGTCTCTATCATGGGAAAAGGGAGAGTAAATGTTCTGACAAATAAGGGAGAGAAGAAATCTGTGCTAGATATCTTTTATGTACCTGGTTTGAAATGTAACCTTCTAAGCATTGGACAGCTCCTGCAAAAGGGCTAAAATGTGTTTTTTAAAGATGATGTGTGAAAAATCATGGATAAACCTCCAAGTATACAACTCATTGCAAAAGTGCATATGACAAGCAATAGAACGTTTCCTCTCAAGATGAGATCAAACTTGAAGGAAGGAAGTGTTGTACCAACTGTCACACAAGAAATATTTCAAGAGGAAGTGAAAGATGAGAACTGGTTATGGAATTTGAGATTTGGTCATCTAAATTTCGGAGGTCTGAATTTTTTGCATAAAAAAGGCATGGTAAAGGGATTACCACTCATAGAGGAACTAGACAGCCTATGTGAAGGCTACATCTTGGGCAAACAACACAAAGAATCATTTCCAGTAGGAAAGAGTATAAGGGCAAAGGCACCTCTGGAGATTGTACACTCAGATTTATGTGGACCAATGAAAACACCATCATTAGGTGGCAATCATTATATTTTGACATTCATAGATGATTACATAAGGAAGACATGGGTCTATTTTCTAAAACAGAAAAGAGAAGTGTTTGAACAGTTCTGCCACTACAAAGTTCTTGTTGAGAAGAAAAGTGGACACTAAATAAAAGTGTTGAGAACTGAAAAAGGTGGATAATATATCTCCAAAGACTTCCTACGTTTTTGGAGGGAGCATGGAATACACAAGAAATTTACCACAAGGTATACACCTCAGCAAAACAGTGTAGCAGAAAGAAAGAATGGGACAATCATGGACATGACAAGAAGTATGTTGAAGGCAAAGCATTTTCCAAATGGCATTGGGAAAAAGTTGTCTCTTGTGAAGCATGTATCATAAATAGATGTCCAACCAATAGTGTGATGAATATAGTTCCAGAAAAAGCATGGAGTGGAACAAAGAAATTTGTCACTCACATGAGAGTGTTTGGATGCGTGGCATATGCACATGTCCCGGATCAGTTAAGGAAGAAGTTGGACAACAAGGCGGGGGGGAATGTATATTTCTTGGATACAGTGATGAATCCAAGGCTTACAAGCTCTATAATCCATCAACCAAGAAAGTAATAATCAACAGAGATGTTCAGTTCATAGAAGAAGAAGCTTGGGGTGGAAGTTTAGAGAAGACAGTAAATGTGAAGACATGTATGTCTCATTAAGAGAAAGAGGAATGGACTGCAGCAAGCAACTCCTCAACGGTGGCTCCTCCTCCACCTACACAAGCTCAACGGAGCACATGGCAAGAAAAAAATAGAACAACATTAAGAAATCAAGGAAGTGTTTCTCCAAGCACACCACAAGGATAAAAAACTCACTCGAGTTCAAGTGCAACTCCAAGCACATCTTGAGCAAATACAAAAATACCAAGGTTCAGAAATTTAAGTGAAATTTATGAGCAAGAAGAAGGTGATAATAGTGTTGGTCTGAATTCTTTATTTGCATTATTTTGTCATGTTGATGACTCAATCAATTTTGAAGATGCAGTCAGAGAAGAGAAGTGGATTGAAGCAATGAATGAAGAAATAGGAGCAATAGAAAGAAATGACACATGGGATTTAGTGGACCTCCCATAAGGAAAAGAAGTTATTGGAGTGAAATGGGTTTATAAGACCAAGAGAAACATTGAAGGCAAGATAGAAAGTTACAAAGCAAGGTTAGTTTTCAAAGGCTACAAGCAACAACAAGGAAGAGACTATGAGGAAACCTTTGCAACAGTTGCAAGGATGGAGACAGTGCAAAGAGTGTTTTCTACAACAACACAACAAGAATGGAAAGTTTATCAAATGGATGTGAAGTCAGCATTCTTGAATGGAGTGCTGAAAGAGCAGGTGTATGTTGAACAACCTCCTGGCTATGAAATAGAAGGCTAAGAACACAAGGTGTGTAAGATGTAGAAATATCTTTATGGGCTTAAGCAAGCACCACGAGCATGGTACAATAGGATTGATGCTTACCTGATGGATAATGGGTTCAAAAAGTGTGATGGTGAACCCACACTCTACATCAAAGAAAATGACGGTAAAGTTCTTGTTTGTTGTTTTGTATGTAGACGATTTGATTTTTACAGGAAATGATGTTTCTCTCATTGTTGATTTCAAAGAATTCATGAAAATTGAGTTTGAAATGATTGACTTGGGGCTATTAAGATATTTTTTGGGAATAGAAGTAAAGCAAACAGAAAATATAATTTTTATCTCCCACGAAAAGTACGTTGCAGAGATTTTAAAAAGGTTCAATATGCAGAACAACAAGCCATCATCAACTCCAATTGTCATGGGGTTGAAATTGAGCAATGAATATTGTAGCAAGACTGTCAATCTGACATTGTACAAAAGCTTGGTTGACAGTATAATGTATTTAACTGCAACTAGGCCTGATATAATGTATGCAGTAAGTTTAATATCCATATTCATGGAGATACACAAGGAGACACATTGCCAAGTAGCCAAGAGAATATTAAGGTATGTAAATGGAACAAAGGAATATGGTGTTCTATACTCTGAAACTGATGATTTTAAGCTGATTGGTTACACTGACAGTGATTGGGATCGAAGTGTTGATGACAAAAAAAGCACATTAAGGTATGTTTTTCATTTGGGATCAGGAAGCCATTTCATGGGTTTACAAGAAGCAGCCAATAAACTCATTATAAAAAACAGAAGCTGAATATGTAGTAGCAACAACAGCAACATGCCAAGCAGTTTGGATGAGAAGGATGATGAGGGATTTATGTGATGAACAAGACAAAGGAACCACAATTTTCTGTGATAACAGTTTAGCAATTGCATTGTCAACAAATTATGTTTTTCATAAGAGAACAAAGTATATTGATGCCAAATACCATTTCATAAGGGAATTAGTTAACAATGGTAAAATTGTGTTGCAGGATTGTAGGTCAGAGGAACAATTTGCAGATATCCTCACAAAGCCATTCGGACAATTTTTTTTTTTTAATCTCAGAAAGTGTCTAGGAATGATTGATGGCGGCAGTTGTGATTAAGGGGGAGTGTTGGAAATACTCCCAACTAATGCCATGAATAAGGTTGGCAGTAGCCACACCTCAATTGAATTTTGTTGTAGGGAAGAACAAGGCATATGATCCAAATCCATAAGCGTTTTCAAGAAAAATCAAGAAACAGAGTACCCGAGCCATTACTTTGCATTATTTCCTTTCCGTCGTATTCACCTACCTCTTTTACCCGCACTTCGCAGCCCGCGAGTTTTAAGGTTTACCTCTTAATATTTTTCCATAACTTAAGTTTCTGCCAATGCGATTCAGTGGGACCCATCATACCTTGCCGCATTAACAAAACCGCCCACAAACCTTTGTATTTCACTTTTCCTTACCTTTTCGCCATCTCGCACTTCGCGCAGTTTACCGTGTCACATTTCGCACTTCGCATGATTTAACATTGAACTTTTAGGCCCTGCACCAAACCTTGCGATGTTGCGATGCGAAATCATCATCACACATTGCAAATCTTAAATTTCGCATTTCGCTCAATTTATCGTTTCCCTTTTACCGCCCGCAATTTCACATTTCGCACTTTTTTATGATTTACCTTTTTTGTTGCCTACATTTCACACTTCGCATTTCTCATGACTTATGTTTTAAGCGCCCGCAATTTTTTTGTTTAAGTTGTGATGCGAACACAAATCGCACATCGCAAGCTCGGGAGTTTAGTGCACATAGTACTTTGCAACTTATTTAAGTTTCGATGCGATACGATCACATATCGCATATCGCAAGTTGAGAAGGATAGTGCCCACAAACTAAATGTTTTAAGTTGTGATGTGATCGTGCCATCGCACATCACAATTGCAAGAACCTCAGTGTTCTCGTATCACGCCTAGTTAAAAGTTAAGATCGCCGAAATGTGATTTGAGATGAAGGACGCATATGCGATGTGATTTCGATGCTCAGAACCATAAAATTTCAAGTCTGACTTTATTTTTTTTGTACGATGTTCGTGTATAAACAACAAAATAGAGTAGAAAGACGTTTTGGTTGTTACCCGTCTGTTTCTGCATTGAATTGCATTAAACTTTCAGGCTCCAGCCATTTTGTATTAAAGGAATGTATTTTTCATATGTTTAGAAAGATGAATGAAAAAAAAAAACATAATTTTTTATTCTCTTGTGTTTTCGCTTTTTTTTCTCTGTGTGTAATGTTATTTTCGTGATATTGCTTCTCTGTTTTGTGTATGTTCTCGACCTAACATCTAAGCATACCAAAATTTCAAACAAGCCAAACACCTATTCCATTGAAAAAAAACAGAGTCTTCATAATGTTTGAGGCACCCCTATGTCTTTCTGCTCAAAGATAATAACATTTTGTATCTCCAAATAATCCATATTATATATCGCTGGAGAGTCATGTACTTCTTATGTTTAATCCATATTCTAAAATCAGAAGTTAACTTGGAGAGGGAGCCCTTATCTGCTATTTTGACGGTAATTTGAAATTTATTATTTTTGTTTGTAATTCTTCATTTTACGTTAATTGCAAGTTAGTGAATTTGATGCGAAATAAAATGACTCAAAAAAAGGATTTGTTTGTGGAATTAGGAACACTAGTTTAGTTTGTATATATTATAAAAAAAAAACCAATCGTAGTTTTTTCTTTTAATATCCTTAGATTTGAGATAGTAACGGTTAGCCTACTTTTTTCCCTCAAATTATATCTGTAACTTAAATGCTTACCTTTAGGGTTTCAAGATTCATGACTACATTTATGAGGAATGACTTAAATGGTTACCTATCAAAACTATGGTTTCAAAAATTGTGTACCATAAAAAGTTCGAAGGTAACGTTACAGAATTTTTAATCGACGTCAAATACGTTTAAAAATTAAAAAAAAATCGTTCCATAGAATGTCACATTGTAGGCCTCTCAGTTTGAAACATCCAAAAAGCTAGATTTAACCTTCAATCCTTGAATGTGAATTTTCATTATTGCTGATGGCGATAGATCGCTGGCACTCTAAGGGTTTAATGTTATGCTTCATTTATTTCTTTCTTGTACCCTTAACCTCCTGTCCACTCTAATGATAATTGAGCATCATCCTTGCATTACGAACCGTACGTAATAAAATACTATATGGCGAATCTTGTACATACACAATAACTGCACATTAGCTACTTTCCTCTGCGGCATTCAACTTGTGTCAATTGCTATAAATAAGGCGAACAAATCTATATCTTAACAACAAATTTGTGGGTGGGAATCTCGTCATTTACTTTTATAATTGTGTTTCTTGAATTCGATCACAGAAAGAATGGGTTACTCTCACTTTCCGTTCTTGAAGGAGAATATGAAAGTCATTTGCAGGGTTGCTAATCCCTACAAGGCATTTGGATCTCTACTTTCTCTAAAGAAGAGACAAAATTTGGCATTGGAGCATGAGATCAAGTAGGGAAAATCATGCACTGATCTTCCCAAAGATGTTCCCAAAGGGCACTATGTGGTTTACATTGGCACTGAACGAAGTAGATTTGTTATCCCCACCACTTATTTCAAGTTTTATCTATTCAATGCATTGTTGGAAAAAGCAGAGGAGGAATATGGCTTTGAATACAAAAAAGGACTCACCATTCCATCTCAGGAAATCTTTTTTAGGCATCTTATGACCATGTTGAGGAAAAAGAATGCAGCTCTCAAGATTATGGATGTGTGTGAGCTCACTGATTTGGATTGCCGCGAAGACTTGGATCGCAAACATGGGACATTATAGTTTGATCATATGCGCTCACCCATATGAAAAACGTTCAATCTGAAGTTTGGCTATGATTATCATGAGAATGCTTTAGGATAGTTGATATTTCCACGAACTCGGTTGAACTTTATCAGTGTTCAGTCATGCATTGATTTCTGGAATTGATCAAAGAAAATTTTGGTTGAATCTCCTTCATTCGTAGCTTCAGATACCTAATGGTATTTTATTCTAGGAAATCGTGCCTAGTTAACAGCCCAGACATGTCTCGTGCAATACATTAAGAGCTCGGGGGTGTCTTGTGGATTCCATTACACAAAAGATGCAATGGAGAGGAATCGACTGCATGTGAAATCACGTTGTATCTTGTTTTCAGAACATAGCTGTAATATCCGTTTTTCCTGCATAAGAAAAAAGTGTAATTGTTTTAATAAGATTTTATGTTTGACTTGTAATGAATCTCAGAATAATGGTTTATTAAAAACAGATTTTTTCCCAAAACCCACATTGATACTTCATTGCCTTTCAAACAATTAAATGTAATATACTATTTACTAGTTGAACATAAGTACGAATATTTAAGTCATCCTTCGTTTCGGAAGCGCGAATCAGATCTCAATATGGTTGTAACAATTTGAAGAATGTACTTTCCCTATTTTACTGATGAGAAACTGTAATGGGAATGAGTGATTTCAATCGATCCAAGCAAACAAAATTATGAGCTGAACAATAAACTCCTATTTTGCAGTGGGTTTGCTGTGGGTTTGCTCGCAGCTGCAGTCTCTCTTCTTTACAGGGGCTGATTTTTTGTGGATGTTGTTGATAGGTCTACCATGAGGCTGTTGATGTGGGCTGTTTGCTACTGGTTTGAGGTTTTTGTTTGCTGCTATGCTTACATTTTTCTGGCACTCTGGCACTAGCATTTGGGGTTCACAGTTATGCTGCACTTGCAATGGCACTGGCATTTGGGGATACACTGGCTTTTGGCACTGCGGATGTCTTCATTCATCTGGGTTCATGGTTTTGTGTCCTTGCCTCTCTTATTGGGGTGGTTGTTGACCTGCCTTGCACGGTTTTGCCAGTTTTTGGGCTTTATGTCTTGATCCCTTATGGGTTTTTTTATGGGCCTGCCTGCTTGGTTTATATTGACTTTATTTTAGTCATTGTGCAGTTGTATGTATCCATAGAGTTTGGGTTATACAATGCGAGATTGATTTTCAGTGTTTTGATTAATACAGTTTTTATTGAACCATATGCTATATACATAATTATGTAAACATCTTTTTATCTAATAGAAAATTGTTGTTTTTTTCTTCTATATATATATATATATATATGTATATGTATATATAGCTTTGAACATCTATGAATATGAGTTTATCAATTGCTTATATAAAACATATCCAAAATTCTATCTTGATATTTATTTTTAAAAGACAATAATTTAAATGAGGATAAATGGGAGGAGGTGAGAGGATAAAAAGATTTTTTTAATTATTCGAATTAAATTTATCATTGTGTTCTAATTATTATAATTTTTGCAAATACATAAACGAATTAAATAAAAATTATAATAACAATTAAATAGATACAAATTTTACAAAAACGAAAAAACAAATTAAAATTTACTATGAGCGAAACATGCAAAATGTACTTAATTAACTAACGGATAGATGAATTGAATATTATATCAATTTAGAAGCAGGTTTTCTATTAAGGAAAGTTCGAAGACAAATTCATTTTCACACTACAAATACAGATATAATTTATTTCAACCCATATGGTTATTTTTATCTTATAAAGAAATATGATTGCCTATTTTACTATATATGGATTATAAATAAATAACACATGCTTATTTAAATGAGGATGGGTCTTTATAGCAAAGTGACTTAGGATCAAACCGTGTGTGGTTATGCTTTGTGCTAGGGGAGGAGACATGCTAAACAAATCTAGTCAACTTGCTAGGAGACATGCTAAAAAATTCCAATCAACTTAAGTGACAACTTTACAAACAAAAAACGCAAATAAAATTTATAAATTACTATATTTTAAATGGCTAATTATAATTTTGAATTAAAACTACTATAATATTATATTTAAATGAATTAATATTAATGTAATAATATAAATTAAGTGAATTGTAAATAGAAATACCCATCCAATCATAATAAACATCAAATCATAATAAACATCAAAACATTTATACTATGATACATGTCAAAAGAAGTTATTAAAGTTAACTAAATTTTTGTTTTTTAGTTTTATTTCTTTTTCACTTAATTTTTTTATTTTCCATTTTTCAATTTATGGTGATAACTTTTAAATAGGAAAACTATTTAAAAAACTTTTTTTTGATAATTTTAAACTTATTAGTTTTATTACTTTTTAATTTAGCTTATACTTTTTTCATCTCTTTTTTTCCTATTTTCAAGTACAAGTCCATTAATTACAGTTGAAATTGATCTTATTACAAGAAAATGAAAGATTTGTTTTTCTCTTTTTTTCCTACTTCTATATGTGTTTGTGATTAATGTCTACATGTATATGTCATAGTAGGTCAAAAGATTTGAAAGTCCAACTGATGTGGACACTTGGATCGAGTAGAATCAAATGCAATGCACTAGATGTCTTCATTTCATTTTAGGGGATGCAAATTATCTGGTGTTGAGGTTGGGGTATGGAATCCAAACTAATTCTACCAGTACCTAGCCGTGGTATTACTAACATTCTACTATCCCAGCTTGAAGTTCCATATTCATCTTTAAGAGTTTGCAAAACTAGAGATTCCCAAGCATTGATTGATATGTGAGCCTTCAATTACTTATTTGTTCAATTAGTTTTTTAAAGCTATTTTACCTTCTTTTCTTTGGGTATGGGATCCAAATTAATTCTACCAGTGCCTATTGGCAAGGGTATTGCCAACATCCCACCATCCCATTTTGAAGTTTCAGATTCCTAGGCATGGATTGATATGCGAGTCTTCAATTACTTATTTGTTTCAATTAGTTTTTAAAAGCTATTTGACTTTCTTTACTCTAATCAAACTCAGAAGATTGGTCACGATTCAAAAATTTAATGTGTGAATTTGTTAATTTGGGTTACGATGAAAAAAGTTAATGTGTGAATTTGTTAAAGTGTGATTTTTTTTAAAGAGGTTTAATCTAGTGCAACTTTATTCTTGGTTTTATTAAAAGCGAATGTGTCAAATTAAATAAATTTAATATTAAATCACAAATCATATAGAAAAAACATATAATATTTGGAAAAAATTTGAAAAGGGCTAATGATATATTTTATTTATTTAATTTTTTTTTTTAAGATTCTTTCTTGTTAGCTAATTTAATTGATAGTTAAATTATGTCATTAAATTTTCAAACGACTCATGTATGTGAGATGTGTATGTGCAATATATATGCTAGAAGTTCTATTTTTTATTATAAAATTAAATTCTAATTTATATCGGGAATTAAAAGCAAGGAAATTTAGACTACCTCAAGTTCACTTCTCATTAATGAGACACGCATGTTCTTTCCAAATCAAATTGACTTTAAAAGTAAACTATTCTAAAAACCAGAATTGGATATGAAAGAATGTAAATTTTGACTTGAGATGCAAAGTATCTTATTGACATAATTGTAATTTAATCTATTGAACTGAATTGAAAACTATTCTATGAACATAATTGAAACAATTCTATGAACACAACTTGAATCATTCTATTGGACTTAATTAAAAACTACTTTGAATACAATTCAAAACAACTATAGAACTTCAAATTAAAGGAATGAATTCCACTCCAAGCCTTGACAGAATACTATTCTGTGCAACTAGTCATGATCAGTAAACTTGTTTAAATATGAGACTAAGTTCAAAATCTAACTAAAGAGACGATAAAGAGAATTTTTTTGTATTTTTATTTTATAGAGTGTTAGACCTATGGCATTGGAATCAACAATAATTGAATAATGGAATAAAAAATAAAAAATAATGATAAATAATGAAACTAATTGCAGAAGAATGTGAATTAAATGAATCAAGATAAAACAGCTACTCTATCTTATGACTCTCTAGGGGGGCCTCGTGTTAAGCACAAGGAAGAACGAACTTAAATCAAATCCATCAATGAAACAATTGCATTGGAGTCTGGAAAATAATACTTATATTTCCAAAACAAAGTTTCAAGTTACAAATTTAAGGTGCTTCAAAACCTTGCTATTACTCTACTACCTCGAGTGACAAATAAGGTAAATATTTATACTATTTCATATTTAACAATTATAGAAATCAAAGTTGAAAGGAAAGTTCTAAAATTTCCACTCAGTGTTTGAATTAGATTAAGAAATCGATCTTGCATTATTTTCTATGTCATAGAAAATCATGAAAATTAATTTATCCACACATCATCTTATTCAAACGCAGATACTCACAAACTTGATGCCATCTTTTCCACATTTGTTTGACGTTGAAACCAATTCCCGTTCTATGTCATAGAAAATCATGAAAATTAATTTATCCACACATCATCTTATTCAAACGCAGATACTCACAAACTTGATGCCATCTTTTCCACATTTGTTTGACGTTGAAACCAATTCCCTGAAACCCTTGGGCACAAATAGAGCAACGTTGACCTGTATTTTAACCGAACAAATTCTCACTACTGATGATCTTCTGATTAGGCACAATAGGTTGGTGTCCATGTCTTTGACATTTCACATATAATCATATCTTTTGTTCACCTTGAAAGTATTTTCATCCTGTCTAACCATAGACTGAGTTGCCGAAAATTTAGTTAGCTACTAAAATGTCACAATTTGGTAGCCAAATCGATATTTCAGTTATTTTCACAAACAAAATCCAGATCATTGGCTACAATTGTTTGATACATTTTGTTACACCTAAATATGACCTAAACGGTGTGTTGACCTGTAAATATATCAAAACAAGTAGAGGATGGATGAAAATAAGAGAAAAAGGATGTCAAAATTGAGGACAATTTGAGGATCCAATAGTCCCCCATGTTTTTGGATGTTGCATGTGATCATGCAAAAAAGCTCAAAACTACTATGTTTCTTTTCAGGGCTGAATCAACATATCCATATTGCTTGGCATCCCCTTGTTTTTCACATTAATAGACAATAGCATCTAAATTTTCTCATGAAAAGTTTTTCTTGAAGCCCTTTCAGCTTATTTCTGAGCAATTTGTTGTTTGCTTTGATATTTTTGTTTTTCTTATACGAGAAACACATTCTTAACAACATAGTTTCATTTTGTTCATTCAAAATCTCATTATGTGCTTTAACGATTTAATTTTCTTCTTTGATATATTTGTTTAGTACCTTTAACTATCTTGCTTGAAAGTATGAATAGTTTCTTATCTCCCTTAAGAAGTATTTGTATGAGTTTCTGAATCAACTATAGGAACATCATCATATGAAAATTCTTCAGAAAATTGAATTTTGTCAGGAGACTTTACCTTCTTCTGCACTCTTTGATCCAAAGTCTCCAATATCCATAAACTTCTTGTTGGGTTGGATCAATTTCGAGAGTTTTTCTCGTTGGACTATGATGGAATGAAGTTTTCTCATTCGTTAATATGTTAATATCATATTCCTCTTTAATATTAAGAGTCTCTGGAGGGTCTTGACCTTTTGGGTCATTTGAATGCTTGGAAATTCATTTACCTCTTCTTAACTTCTGCACTGGCTTTGACACTTCTTATGTAGTCTTTCTTTTGTTTCCATTCCTTTATATATTACTTGGTTTTTTTGAACTTCTTATGTCTCCTTTGTGGTCTTTGGTTTTGGTTCATTCCCACTGGATTTCTTTCTTGTAATTTCTTGTTTCTTATTATTATGGTTAACTTTTTAAAAATATTGGCCGAGTGGGAAGGAATCCTTTATTTCTTCTAGTGAAAATTCTGTTTATTCTTCCTCATTTCATGTCAAACCCTCTTCTTCTTCTAAGTTAGTCCCACAGTTAAGGTTTTGAGATGTCCTTCGTCAACTTTTCTTAGCTTTTGGTGTATCAAAAATACTATGCAAACATATAAATCTATATTTTATATTAACTTTATTGATTTTATATTTTTGTGATTGGCACTGATTTTGATAGTGTATTTATGATTAATCACATTTCAAGTTGTTGGTTGATGTTTTGAACCAGCTAATGTGGTTCATCATGAGGACAAAGGTGAAATAATAAGTCTATAAACTTGTTTAAACAATAGAGATGCATCTAGTTCCAAAGATAATCGTTAGGAGAATAAAATCATTCAAGTAATTTATTATTATTATTATTATTATTTAAGGATAAGAAAATAAGCCAATATATTTATATATTTATATAAAAATAAATATATAATCCTTTATTTGAAATGGTCAATATATTATATTATAGAAATTTAATAAATCAAAACGAAAAAACATTTTAATAGAAGGATCATGAATGAGTTAAGGAATAAAATGAATTAAAAAAAAAAAAATCAATTAAATAAATGTATAAATATATAATAACTTAACAAAAATAAATAAATAAATTAAAGATAAAAATAAATATAATTAAAAAATACAACAAGGGAAATGGTAATAAAACATAAAAAATAAAGAAAAATAAGAATAAAAATGAATAAACTTAGTATTCAATCATTTTTATTATAAAGAAAGCGAAAATAATATTGTATTAGTATAATATTATTATATTATAATAAAAATATTATTATATTATTATATTATATTAAAAATAAAATAAAAATAAATTAATTAATTAAAAAAAACAGAGTAGGAAAGAAACATTGAAGAAAAGAGAATAGGAATCCAACTCCTACTCAATTTCCAACCATTGTCCCTATTTATATTAACCACAAGTTTCTTAGTCTTGATGGTTTCCCTTAACTTCATATGATGGAAGTGATCAATCCTCGTGATGACATGAAAATTCTCAATGCAAACATGGTGTTTGCACATACCTCTTGTTGTAGGATTTTGTCATTTTACAGATTTGTGATATCTTTTGGATTGTTATTAATTGAATACTCTTCTTGATTCTTATTAATTTGAATGGAACTACATTTCCATGGGGTCTTCGATAGATGGTGATTGGGTTCTTTATTAAGGCACTCCTTGATGTGAAGTCACACGTTGAATTCCTTGCACCAATTGCGGTGATATATTGGACATGATAAAGGTGATATGAATATGTAGTCCTTATAAGCTTACAAAAAACGTCAAATGGAACTACGAAAAATTGAAAATTAACTAGCTATTTTGTTGAACCTCATAATTTTACTCGAAAAATTTGTTTTTGTTGAGGTTCATCCTTATTTTCACTAATAACTTCTGAGAATTATTTAATAAAACTAGGTCTAAAATACTTTATTAGACGCAAAAAAAAATTATTGGAAGAAAAAGGAGGGACAAAAAGGAAATGGAACAAGACAAGGAATTTTGAAATATAAACTGCTCGGAATTCTTGTTTTCCAATTATGATTTTTTGTATAAATATGCTAAAATATAAACTGCTAAGAATTTTGGTTTTCATGTCTATACTTACTATTTTTATATTTTTCTCTCTCTTTATTTTATTTAGAGAAAACAAACTATAATCTAATTGGATGATGACGAGAAGAATATCCTTTTTTCAACCAACTTGAAATCAGAATTATTTTGTAAATATTTGACTACTTCATCCGTTCTCAAGGGATTATGATATAGATTTAATATATTCCCATTAATAAGGAAGGTGATATTTACATCATCAATAGTCTCGATTCTCCCTACTCCATTATAAAAAATTGTTTCTATCTGGTAAGGATCAGGATAATGAGTCTGAAATTTTCCTTAAAATCCTTGAATTTACAATAAAAAATAAGATCCCAATCACCTGGCTTGAAGTTCTTAACTTTGATGAATTTATCATGCCATCTTGATCTTGGCTATTGACGGTGCTGGTTCTTTGGATAAGGTATTGTCAGATCTTATCTAGCTCATTCAATTTTGCCAACTTTTGTTTTTTAGCCTCAACCCCAACTATGTCATTGTTCTAAAATTATATACTTGTAATTCAATTGGAAGCAAGACTTAATTCCCATAGAAAATCTCATAGGGAGTGTGTCCTATAATGTTTATCCATGTAGTACGGTATGCCAAAAGTGCCTCTGGAAGCCTTTTGGCCAAATCTCTTCAATGCAAGTGTAGATTCTTGGCCAAGATTGCTTCAAGTACATTATTGGTAGATTCCACATAGCCATTGTCTTGTGGATGATATGGAGTAGACTTTTGAAATTTGATTTTGTATTGGTCCATAAATTTTTGCACGAACTTGGATGTGAATTGAGCACCTTGTTTTGTGACAATTTTCCTTGGGACATCAAAACAAGTGAAAATATCCTAAAAAGGAAATGTAACTACAACATTTTCAGTAGCAAAAGAAAGTGGCTTAGCTTAACCCATTTTGCAGCATAATCCACACAAAAACGAATCTACCTTTTCTATTTAGATGGAGAGTTGATTTGTTCAAAATGGCACCAAGAAAGATTCTAATTTAATTTTCCCTTGAATTAAAGTAGAATAAAATTGTAATTCCACATCTCATGACAACTTGCATGAGTTAACTAAGTTAATTAGGCTTAGTTGATTCTGTTAATTTGAGTTGAGAGTATAAATTGAGTCATGTAGAGTGTCTCCTAAAAACTAGAATCACTGATTGATTTTATTTTGATTTGTAATTAATTAACTCGGTTTATCCAAGTTAAAGTCAGTTTAACTAGTTCTAACTGATGGAGGAACTAGTGAGAGGTCAAAGTGTGGAACTTGAACTTGAACCAAATGTTGTGATCAATCAGCCATAAATAACTAATGCATGTCAAATCGGAGAAATACCCAGTTGAGATTGGAGTTCAGGGGTAGTGTACTATCATTTGTATATTCATCAAATTGTACAGGTGGTGCATCCAGTCGGAGGAAGGTCTTAGATGAATTACCTAATTATGGTTGTAAATTTCCCTAAGTAATAGGGGCTAATTACCTAAGGATACAACACAAGGAAATAGGGATCATGACAGGAAGAAATTTGGTTAAATATTGGCCTAGGCTTGTCCAAGAAATAGTGAGACAAATAGAGATAGTGCAAAGGTTTCTGAGGATTAAGAAAATAATTTTAGCCTTATCATGTTTTCTGACTAATGAAATATAGAGATAGTTGGTTTTTTAGCTAAGGATTTCCCTAGGAAATCATTGTTTAATGTGTGATTGAAATTATTTCTCTTGTATGATTTATGATTTCTTGATTGTAATTGGTTTCTACAATTGGTAGAGTATATTTAATTATATTATTTTAGCATATTGCAATTAGCAGCTTCAATCTACATGGATTTTATACATGGTATCAGAGTAGGAATCACTATAAAAGAGAAGAATACAAGTTTTTTATGTGCATGTGAATCGAATTTCCAGAGCTATTCTTTAGGACTAGAAATAGGATCAAGTTGTCATTATATGGATTGAGACTTGAATATGAACTTGAGGGTATTTCGAATTACATAGCTTAGAAGGAAACAATGTAAGAAGTGTTTGAAGACAACATGCTGAAGGGGTTGATAGAAAGTGATATTCCTAAGCATGCACCAACTGATGCTCAATATCTTGCGACCTGGAAGAAGAATGTAAAAAAGGAGTGAAGGATCCTATTGGAAGGTGTTCAAGATCATATTTTATCAAACCTCCATGGAAAGAAAACTACATATTCAATGTGGAAGGCATTAACATATTTGTTTCAGAATAATAGTGACCACAGGAAGCTAGCACTGAAGGATAATCTCAGGAAAATCAAGATGGAGAATGGCGAAAGAATACCAAAGTACTTTACCAATTTAATCCAATGTTGGGATGAGCTTAGAAGTGTTGGTGTAACAATTTCTGAAGATGATGTGGTGACCCTAGAACTTCTAGGCCTTCCCAAGAGTTGACATGACTATTAGGATTCAATAAATGGCAGGGAGAAGCTACTAGAATTGAATTGTTTCTGGTCTCACTTCGTACAAGAAGAGATTCGACGGAACAAGAGAGATGGATCCTCATCAAAGATGACAATGAGGAGAAATTTTCCTTGGATGGAAAGGAAAAGAAAGGGAAATGGAGGTCATCCCATTCCAAATCCAATTTTGGTCAGCAAGGAAAGAAGAAGGACTTGTTGAAGATTAAAATTTTTCATTGTCATGATATGGGACACTATACCATGAAGTGTTCACACAAGAAGGTCGATAAGAACCACTCGAGTGGAGCGGCAAGCAAATGTCTTACTTCAAAATTCGATTTTTATTTCACCATCATCGCATACATGGTGTCATTAGTGATGGAAAGTGTGTGGTACCTGGATAATGTATCCTCATTCCATATAATCGACAACAAATAGTGATTCAATGACTTGGCAGAGAAGGACCTCTAGGTTGACATCGAGGTGAGACATCATGGGAGGTATAGTGTGACTGACATCAGTACTGTTACCTTTCAGAGGGAGTCTAGTTCTCCTCAAACATTGAAATATGTCATGTATGTTCCAGGTTTAAAGAATAATTTAGTTTTAGTAGCTATGTTGGAAGATCATGGCTACGATGTGATATTTAGGAAAGCAAAGAAGTTCCTTCGTCACATGGCCACAGGATGGGTGGAGAAGATCAGGGTTCGAGTAAATAACCTCTACAATTTGGATGTAGAATACAATGTAGCTTTGAGCACGAATTTATAGAAGGTGCAGAGCTGAGACATCAATGAATTATGGCATAGGTAACTTTTCCATTTGCACCATGGCGCTTTGAAGACAATGCAACATATTTATACAAGACCTACCAAGGGTGCATTTGAGAAGCTTGATAAATGCAAAGGGTGTACATTGGGGAAGTACACCAAATACACCTTTTATGATAAGGACAGTTGAGCGCAAGAAATCCTTCAAAGAGTTCACTCATATGTTTGTGGACCATTCTCGAAAGCCTCCATGACTAGCACCCGTATTATATAATTTTTGTACATGATTTCTCACGTAAGTGTTGGATATTATTCATGCAGAAGAACGAGAAAACATTATCAAAATTTTGTGAGTTCAAAGAACTTGTTGAGAAAGACAGAGAGGAGAGTGAAGGCTCTGAGGAGTGACAACACTAGAAAATCCTTGTCGAATTAATTCAATAACTTATGTGCATTAGAAGGTATTCGATGAGAGTTGATAGCACCCCATAACCCAAAAAAATGGGGTTGCAAAAAGGAAGACCATAATTATTGTGGGAGTTGCACGAGCGATGTTACATGATCAGGGCCTACCGTTGCACTTGTGGGTGGAAGCATGCAACACAACAGTATATGTGTAGAATATACGTCATCATCGGATTCGGGAGATGAGTGCACCAAGGGAAGCTTTTTCAGGTAATAAATTAGATGTGGCATATTTTAAAATATTTGGTTCATCAGTTTACTGTCATGTTTCCAAGGATGCTTGAAAAAATCTAGAACTAACAACTAAGTTAGTAATATTTTTGGGGTATACTAATAAACCTCACAACTATCGAATGTACTTTCCATATCATAGGATGATAGTGGTTCATATGGATGTGAAGTTCGATGAAGATAATTCCATGGAAATTTCCCTTGGGAGGGAGCTTCAGTTTGCATGCAAATGAGGATCTTTTAGCTCCAAAATAAGAACCTCAAGATGTGGAGTAGACACAAGTAGAGGAGGAGAGAGTGGAATAACCCACTCATGTATAGACATATAGAGATGGAAGGAATTTCACCAGAGAGGCTGATGGGTTGATTCATGACGCCAAGGATAATATGGGAGCACCCACATCACAATGCAGACATAGGAGGTCACCAGATCGGTATAGTGGCTACATGGTTCTTATGAGAGAGATTGTGGAGACTAATTCATCCTCATTTGAGGATGTAGTGCAACAACTAGTATGGGTTGATGCAATGGTAAAGGAGTATGACTCCAATGTCAAGACTACTGAATGGGAAGTTGTCCCAAGGTGAGAGGACAAGTGAATTGTAGGATCTAGGTGGATATACAAGGTGAAGAAAGCACCAAATGGGAGTGTTGAGAAACACAATGCTAAATTTATGGCCAAAGCGTTCTCTCAGGTGGAGGGAATAGATTACCAGGAGATCTTTTCTCCAGCACCAAGGTATTGTTCAATCATATCTATTCTAGCACATTTAACGCAAATGGGATGGAAGATATATCAAATGGATGTAAAGACAACTTTCCTCAACTGAGTGATTGAGGAAGAGGTGTACATAGAGAAAAAAGAAGGATTTCATGCCTTTGATAGAGATTCACATTTGTGCAGACTCAAGTGATCATTTTATGGATTGAAACATGCACCTTGTGCTTGGTACACGAGGATCAAAAACTATTTCACTAGGTTGGTCTTCACCAAAAGTAATCAAGATGCAAAGGTTTACCATATTCTGGTTAAAGGTAAATTATTGATTATAGTAATATATGTCGATTATTTAATTCTAATAGGTGATGAGAAACTGATAAAATCTTGTAAAGAATATTTAACAATAGAATTCAAGATGAAAGACATTGGTCTCTTGCATTATCTCCTTGATTTGTAAGTTTGGCAAGGAGATGGGGAAATATTTATCTCTCACGGATAGTATGTCGTTTAGATACAAAAGAAGTTTCACATGGAGAGCAGCAAGCCCATGGAGACTCCTCTAGCACAAAATTAGTGGAAGGACGATGCTACTCCATGAAAAGCGGTAAAAGCTACCATTTATAGCCATATTGTGGGTTCACTTATGTACTTGCTGGACAAAGAACCTGACATGTGTTATGTATTTAACCAGCTGAGTCAAGCAATGGTTAAGTAAGCCAACCTATATTGGAAGGTGGCCAAAAATATGTTGAGACACCTCAGAAGCACCACTCAGTTTGGTCTATTGGAAGTGAAGCTTCAAGGCTTCACATATGTAGGTTGGGAAGGAATTTGATATGACAAGACGAGTACATCAAGGGGCATCTTTAGTATTGGGTCAACAACATTTTCCTCGTACAACAAGAAGTAGAGATCAATTTCACTTAGTTCAGCAGAAGTAGAGTATATGGTTACTAGCCAAGTAGCTTGTGAGGCTATCTAGATGAGGAAGATCTTTGTTGGCTTGTTTGGTCAGCATATGGATTCGAAACAAATTTACTGTGACAACCAGAGTGGCATCAAACTCTTAGTTAATCTAATTTTTCATGATAGGTCCAAGCATATCGACATCTGGTACCACCATATCAAATATTGTGTTCAAAGGTGACATGATGCTAGATTACATTCCTACATAGGAACAGGATGTAGACATCATGATGAAGGCATTGCCAAGAGGAAAATTTTAGTTCCATAGAGGTAGGAGTAGGGTATCAGATAATCCCTTTCTTGCTGAGAGGGAGCGTTGAAAATGTCACCAAAAAATATTCTAATTTAATTTTTCTTTGAATTATATTAGAATAAAATTGTAATTTCACATCTCATGACAAGTTGTAGAAGTTAACTAGAATCAATATCCTTTATTATCCTTTATAGGAGTATCAATATTATCAATCTACATCGTGGAAAGGAAATCAATAACTATGTTCTCCTTTCCTAACCTTTCCAGAATGTTAATATTGAAGTTCTATGATAGTAACAACCATTTAGTAATTCTAAAATTAGTAATTGATTTATTCATTACATATTAAATAGCAAAATGATATGTATGAATCAAAGGATCATAACTAGTAATATAATGTTGGAACTTATTAATAACATGAACAACAACTAAAATATTCTTTTATGTTACAATATAATTTAACTTTGTAGGAGTTAAACCTTTACATGGCTAATAAATATACAAGGATTTAGACCTTTTTTTTCCTAACACAACTCCTACTGCTATATCTGAAGCAGCAGTTGAAATGTGAAAAGGAAGATATCTATTAGTCCCTCTTAAGACTGGTACTTTTGTAATTTTATACTTCATTGATTCAGATGCTTTATGACAATCATAATTCCAAACAAAATCACATTATTCTGTAAGAATTTTAAAGAGTGGAGAAGCTATTTTTTGTGATTTTTCTAAAAATATTCTATAATATCCTATAAAACAAAGAAAAATTATAACATCTCTTTGACAAGTAGGAATTGAAATTTTAGAAATTGCCTCCACCTTGATTCCATCAACTGAAATATGGAGTCCTAAAACAATTCCCTCATTCAACATCATAAAAAAATTCCCATGAGTCAATGAAATATTTTCTTCTTTACATCTAATGAGAATTTTTTCTAGTTTTTCAAGGGCTTCTTCAAAAGTATTTTCATAGATAGTGAAATCATCTATGTAAACATCTACACAATCATGAATAAAATAAAAAAATATACCTAAAACTACTCGTTGAAATGTTATAGGTGCATTACACAATCCAAAAGGAAGTAGCTTGTAAGAATATGTGCCCATGGACATGTAAAGGTTGTTTTGTCTTGATCTTCTGGAGCCAATTGGATTTGGTTATATCCAATGAAACCATAAAGAAATGGAAACCTTTCTTCCCTGTTAAGGTATCTGGAACTTGATCAATGAAAGTTAGTGGAAAATAATCTTTTAAAGTAGATTTATTTAGTTCTGTATAATCAATGCACACTCTCCACCTTCTATTCTTGTTAGGGACAATCACTAAACGTGAGACCCATTGACTATTTGATATTCGATAAATGAAGTTCACATTAAGCAATTTTTGTAATTCCTCCTTAACAATTTCTCCCAGATTCAAATTCATCCTTATCTAAGGTTGTCTAACAAGTTTGGAATTTTCTTGAATGTAAATGTGATGCATACATGTGTTAGGATAAATTCATTTCATATCAATGTATTCCCATGCATGTTCATAAGAATGTTTTTGCATCACATTTATCATTAGTTTCTTTTGAAATTCTTCTAAGTTATTAGTAATATTAAATATTTTACCTGGATATAATTCTACAAATGAATAGTCAAACATCTCCATAGAATGAAAAACTACTTTAGATTTATGAGATGATAAATATTCAACATCACAATGCTCTTGAAAACTTTTATATTGTTCACAATGTTATCACGAAAAATTGTCCATCTAACCATTTACAATTAGATGGATCAAAGTACACCATATAGGACCAATTTTACCATAGTAAAATTGCTTTCACTATAAAAAATAATTTAATAAACCATATTTTATTAAGTTATTTCTCATTTAAACAAGAAACCCCATGAGGAATAATTAAATAAACCCTTAGTTATTTTATTTTCCTCTAGGAATAATTAATTAACCCATTTTTTAAATTATATTCCCGGTCATATTTAACCCAATTATGAGAAATAATTAGATAAATAATTATTTTTCTTATTTTTCTCTAGGAATAATTAATTAAGTCATTATTTAGCTATTATTCCTTGTTAAATTTGATTAAGTTACCTACGAATAATTAAACAAATCATTATTTGTTTATCATTCTTTAAGCACATTCTTGAAATGATAAATAAATCATTTATTTGTTTATTATTTATAAATAAAGGTATTTAGCCAATTTAAATACCTTTTCCCTCCAACAAAATATAATAAAATATTCCAAGCGGTTAGATCTAGATCTTGGTTAATAATATATTATTATTCGCCATTATCGAGGATACCTCAATATTTTGTTATAAATAGAAGGGTTTTGCATTCATTCTTGACTTTGATCCTTTTAATTTTCACACTTTGATCATTCTTATTGTTCCCACTATTTTATTTTTCTTCTTAAGCTCCCACTTTAGTTCAACATACATTTTGGGTTGTCTACACCATTGAGAGAGAGAAAATTCTAGAACTGAAGCATTGAGGACAACCAAGAACCCGTCCCATTAAGGGGGACTAGTAACACTTATTTGTTCCCTTCACTAGGTGTAATAACATATGAAAACATTCTTTAAATATTGTCTTATCTATTGGATGTATGGAAGAATTATTTTTTCTTTTCATTGTTTAACGACTTTTACCGCATAGATTTGGGTTTTGCATCATCTGTTCTAACTATCGATTGTAGATGTAAAGCGTTAAGCATCCATTTCTGTTGTTAGGGTTGTTTATCACACACAACTAAAGTAGGCTCTTTTCTTACAATTCGGTTAAGAATTTACGCTAACAAATGATGACTTCACCGTTGTAATTCAAATTCCTGCGTGACCATCAAATTCAATAACAAGGATTTATCTTTAGCTGTTTTCAGTATCTTGATGTTTTTTTCTAACTTTTATGCCCTAATTCAGTAAAAATTCTAACTTCTGTATGTTTTATGGTGTTTTCCACATGTAACAGGTATCATTTGTGCTAAAGACGACAAATTTTATGCAACCTACTGTCGGAGAACCTAGGAATAAAAAAACCTACTTTTCAGCTAAAATAGTGTGATTTCCCCTTGAAATCACACTTTTCTACCCAGAAACTATGAGCTCACCTGTCTACAGGTCAGAAACTGTGTTCTGGAATATTTTTCTAAGTTTTTTCTGCAACTGTCACGTTTTGCCGAGAGCATTGTTTTTAGTTGTCTAACCTCTGTTTCTATCCGTCTCAGGACTAGATATGCTTAGTTTGTCTCCTTGAAGTAGAGCCAAGCAACCTAGGTTTCAATACACTTCCACCTTTTTAGGAGGGGTTCAGCTGAGTAGGTAGTTTGAGATTTGCAGCACTTTCAGCCATTATTTCAGGGTCCGATCTATCCTTTTGTTAGATCCTTTTTGATAGGTTATTATTCCATCCAAAACCTCCTCTTGGGCTTTTTTTTGTTTTTTCTCTTAGGATCCCCTTGTCTCCCCTAGGGCTTTAACCTTTCACTTTATCTATTGCAGCATTTTCCCCTCTACTTTCTTGTTGTTTTCAGCGCCATTTCTAGTAGTATAGAGTCATTGGATCCTTGTCATTTTAACATTTGATCCCTTCGCCATTCTTGTATGTTTTGAGTTAGTTTCTCCCCCTTATCACTTGGTTATTTTAGAGCCTCCTTTGGGTTGGGATTTATGTATGATTAGGTGTTTATTTTACTGTCATTTCAGTTTTATTTATAGTACTTAAGAATTTCTTATTTTTCTTTACACTACCGTCTAGACTTAATTAAAATTAACACATGACTTGCACATACTCACACCTAAAGCGAAGATCTCTTGGTTTACACCACCAAGCCAAGACATGAACATCATAATTATTCAATCTACCTCAAAGATCATTTGTTTATCGCTCTTCAACCTTTTCGTCTGATCCAAGATCTTTTGCTTATAGATGCATTAAATAATTACATATAATAGAGCATTTAAAACCATGAAACATAAACACATAAAACAAAGAAAAAAGAGACCAAGGCACGAAAAATTAATTACGAAGTTTGTCCAATTCGGACAACATCTTTGGGCCCTGCTAAACACTGGGGAGGCCTTCATTCATTAAGTGGCAAGAAGAAGAAGAAGTACAAGAAAAATTAGTAGGTCCTTTATTCTAGAAAATGCCCAAAAAATGGAGACCTATATTGTAGAAACGGAAAACACCATCATATTCCTGTCGCCGAGAGGTGTAGAATCCATATAAAATTTGTCCAATTTGGACACTGGACAATTTCAGACCCTCTGAAAGCGTGGCTCAGCTCATGGTTCCACTACCTCCCTGAATGGCTCAGGTTTCCACCACCGTGAACTATGTGCCTGCTGATGTACCCGGTCTGCATGGGTGCACTATAGAAATGATGGGTTTTATATTATTTTGTGGGCGGAGTTCTCAACCGGTGGTTGATGGTGTAACGATGAAGTTGTTTGAATTTCTAAAAGGAGGTCAGGGGATCAATCCCAACCCCCTTGTTTTGGACTACGTTCTAATGGATATACAATTAGAGGCAGGTGGGTCTGGCATCACCAACCCATCCCCTCATCCTTCACCGCCGTGATATGAATTTTTTTTTTTTAGGGGGGGGTGGGGGGGCGGGGTCATGGCGCGTCCCCCTATAAACACATATTTTCTGTTATTATGGTTCGGGGAGGGGCGGGTGTCATGGCTCGCCCCTCTATTTTATAATTTTTTGTTTTTTTTTAAACAATAACCCAAATATTATTTTTAATGGAATTTTGGGAGTTATTATACAAACTAACCATCCCATAATTTTTCTCGGAAGTTGGATGGATTCCAACATTGGAAAATTGTGAGATTGTTGCCTCCTTAACCATCCATATCACCAAGTTAACCCAAAAAATTTGACCAGCTCTAATTTTTACATACGAACTTGGTTTGGCAAACAGTTGATAGCGCTGCGATCAAAATAGTGAGATATTCAACTTAACAATGAGTTTTCCACATTTCTACCACTTTGAATTTTGAACCTTTTCCTAATGCAACTTGTATTTGTACCTGAAATATCGTCTTGGATCATTCCTCCCCACTGAGGAGCTTTTCAACCACCAAAAGCAATAACACATCCAATACACTACTTGTGTCCTTACCAAACCACACTTTCAATCACCCGCACGTAAATCTAGCACATCCCATAAAATCATATACAAACCATACATCACTCAATCGACCCCACACTTGCCAAGAGTTTATAAAACACATTATTTGGTCAAGGATTACATAACATAAGCAATACCAAAACTACACATGGAGGCCAAACATCACCATTGCCTTAGGAAGCGATGTAAAACACATCATCACTTTTACATTTATTTACAATGCATGATTTACAAATTGTGGCCACAACAAGCTACTACATCTAAAAAAACCACCTTTTACTTAAGAAAGCAAACCACCATGAATTTGGTGGATTCATTTCTTGAACATTTTTACCTGTCGGTTCCTCTATTGATGCTTTTTGAGCTTGGATAATCTAACATGTGGCTTGTTGGTGTCCCACCTCATTGCAATAACGACAATGATTCTTCCTCCTCTGAACTTTCCAGACTATCTTTTAATGCTTCCACTCGATGTGCCTTTGATAAGTGCTCATGGATCCCTCACTGTCACTAGGATGTGATGAGGCACTCTCATCATCTGTCGTTGGTCGGTCACTGGCTGTCTTGGAGCATTCCCCAACTTCTTCCTGACATACCCAAGTCCCGCATGATGGGGTAACTATTCTACTTTGATAGGGTTTATGATTCCTTAGTGATTAATGTGGAGGCTATTTCCTTGATACCCTGTCTTATTCAATAGTTTGGATCGGATACCTGTAGTATGTTTTTCAAAAGAAATGAAATCGTCATCATGAAAATTATGTGAAACCAAAGAAACAATTTTTACCTCAAGGGGGTTATGCTGCAGCTTCTCCAAGGCCTTGTCCTTTACTTGAAACTGGCATAACAACCTTTGTTTCTCCTTTTCTACTTCCTATAGGAGTTTCCTTAGATCAGTTCTCTACTTTGATTGATCTCCTCAAGTTCTTGGAGCTAAGCTGCATTGGGCGACCTTTTAATCGTTGGTACACCATGTGTTGAAATTTTTGTTTCATTGCCCAAATTTGAACTCAAATCAATGGGTCCATCTGCTACCATTCCAAGAGCTGCAATCCTCCTTTCATCATCAGAATCTGATCCCAAGTCAATTGGTCTACCTCGTGAAACTTCCGCAGCCATGACCTTATCATATTCCTCTGATTCAGATCTTTGATCTTGTTGCATGCTGGTAGCTCTCTAATGCCTCTCCTTCCTGTCATCCCTCTTAGGTCTTAGCTCAGGGTGTAGTTCCCAACAATTGTCTTCATTGTGTCCTTGTTTCTCACAATGGGTACAAGAGGACTTTTCTCCTCTTATTTTTTCTACTGCAACTCTTTTTGGGTGGTTATTTTTTTCATAAGTCTTCTTTCTTTCAAGATGCATGGCCTCCACACTAGCCTCATTGATAGTAGCAGGCTCAAACAATAATAATGAATGTCTTATGTAACCATGTAAACAATCGATATACTTAGTTACAATTTCTTGTGAATCTAACAGAATTTCTAAGTTCAATGCTTGTTTTCTTAATTGTTTAGTGAAGTTTTGCACATTTTGGCCTTTTCCTTGCTTTAGGTGTTGCCATTCAATTAATTTTTTTTTCTTATAACCCAATGGGTAAAACTAAGTTTTCAATGTAGAAATAAAATTTGACCATGAGTAGAGAAGCTTACCCAGATTGTTGTTGCCTTGCAATTTTCTCTCCCACCAAACGAGAGTGGTGCCACTCAGTCGAAGGGATGACAACTAGATCTTTGCCTCATCTTTCTTGATTTGTTGAATCCGATAGTAGACCTCAATCTGTCTAATCCAATTATTGAGCTTTTCTACATTACATTCTCCTGTATACATAGGCAAGTCAAAATTTACATCTAGTTTAAGGAACAATTTCTTTGATGTATGCCTTTAATGTCTGCGAAAAATGATGAGAAGAAGAAGAGGAACTATCACTAGAAGATGGAGAGGGAGGGGGCTCTTCTCCACCATATCCATGGTTTACTAATCAATGGTCATCTACTTTTTTCTTCTCGGGCTTGACAATATTCTCATACTTTGCAAACAGTTTGTTTACTTTCTTTGCCATGTTGTAGAATGCCTTGCGGTAATTCCACTCTTCTTCCCAACAAGCTTCCTCATCTGCCATGTTATTTCCTTGTCATGCACGTCCTGCCTCAAGATCAAAAGGATTAATATTTCCTTCCACTCTTTGCAACTTATTTATGGTTAGCATATACTCATGCAATTTGCATTGATAAAGACCTGTTGTGATACCACTTGATCCAAGATCTTTTTCTTATAGATGCATTAAAGAATTACATATAATAGAGCATTTAAAACCATGAAACATAAAAACATAAAATGAAGAATAAAGAGACCATGATACTAGGCCCTGCTCAACAGTGAGGAGGTTTTCATTCATTAAGTGGCGAGAAGAAGAAGTACAAAAGAAATTACATAAAACACCATTATACCTCCAATCTAAAAAATGCTCAAAAAATGGAGACCTTTGTTGTAGAAACGGACAACACCATCAGATTCATGTCGCCGAGAGGTGTAGAATCGATATAAAATTTGTCCAATTTGGACACTGGACAATTTCATACCCTCTGAAAATGTGGCTCAGCTCATGGTTCCACTTCCTCCCTGAATGGATCAGGGTTCTACCACCTCAAATTGCATTCCCACTGCTATAACTAGTCTGCCTGGGAACATGGTAGAAATGATGGGTTTTATATTAATTTGCAGGCAGAGTTATCAACTAGCGATTGATGGTGTAATGGTGAAGTTGTTTGAATTTCTAAAGGGAGGTTAGGGGATCAATCCCGACCCCCTTGTTTTGGACTACGTTGTATGGATATACAATTAGAGGCAGGCGGGTTTTCCATCGGTGGCCAATCCCCTTATCCTCCACCATCAAGATATGATCGTTTGGGGGAGGGCGGGTGCAGGGTTATGGCTCGTCCCCTTATAAACACATATTTTTTGTTATTCTAGTTTAGGGAGGGGTGGGGGTCATGGCCCACCCCTCTATTTTTTATGTTTTTTTTTAAATAACCCAAATATTATTTTTAATAGTTTTTTGGGAGTTATTATACAAAATAACCATCCCACAATTTTTCCCAGAAGTTCTAGGGATTCAAGTGTCAAAAAATTGTGACATTGTTGCCTCCTTAACCTGCCATATCACCAATTCAACCCAAAAACTTTGCGAAACTCTAATTTTCACATACGAACTCTGTTTGATGAACCGTTCACACTGCTGCGATCAGAACGATGAGATCTTAAACTTAACACTGAGTTTGCACATTTTTTCCACTTTGAATTTGAGCCTTTTTCTAATGCCACTTGTACTTGTACCTGAAAGATCCTCCTGGATCATCGTGTCATTTGTGTCTTGCCAACATTGTGCCCCCAAGGCATTTTATCGCGAAGACTCCAAGGTCTTCACCCTCAGTTTCCATTAGGACATCTTACTCCACCTCGTAGGGTTCAAGTTAGTCCTCTCCTGAGTCCCCAAACCGACTCTGATTCGTGCTCATGAGGGTCTTCCTCTAATTCAGACCCTGGTTCTCCTCACCCTCATACTGTCACCATGTCAAGTGCCAACACAGTTGTAGGTCCTCAAGCTGGTGGTGGACCTGGCCCTAATGTTGGAGCTACTACTAGCATAAAGGCTACTAGAACCATTCCGGCTACTCCTTTGCTACATTTTATGGAAGGTTTAAGCTCTCCTGATTTTAGCCAGTTAATCAATGACCCCATACTCCACGATGTAGGTTGGACAACTATGTCAACTAAGCTTCCTTCTAGCATTCCTAATTTTGAAGGAAACACTAGAGAGGACACTACTAATCATCTATGCTCCTTTCATGTGTGGTGTTCGTCTAATTCCATCACCGGGGACTCCATTTGCCTTCGTTTGTTCAAATGTACAGCCACTGGAGAAGCTACAAAGTGGTATGCTCACGAGACTGTTGTGTCTCATTCCAATTTTGTGACTCTTGCTCAAGCGTTTCTATCATACTTATAGTTACCCATCCATTATGATACTAGTGCCTAGTTATTAACTGCATTCAGTCAATCTTCTTCCACTTGACTTTCTGACCATGTCCAAGAATGGCATAGAAGAAGGAGCTTTTGTAGAGCTCCTACATTCGATGACTATGTCTATATGGATTGGTTTCTCATAACTCTATGATCCCCCATTGGTAAAGATGTCACATCTCATTTTTCTCATTCCGAGGAAGAAACTCTCCAGGTCGCATTAAAATATGACTTGATCTATGCCTAGTTTGGTTATGTTAATACCATTTTATGAGATATTCGTAGGCCTGGTGGTGCAAACGCACTAAGGGCATCTCATGTTGCCAATGATATCATTGGATATCTCTTACTTCCATATGATCCTCCTCATGTGAGTTATGGTTACCCCCAGGGGGGCCAGTTCCTCTAATAGTTATCCCCCTCCAGGCAACTTGTAACCCAGTCAAAGCACGACTTATGCAATTTCCCAACCGCATCAACCGATGGTAGGGCCAGTTGTTGCTCAACCGATTTACCCAAATTTTGCCCCACATCCTTTCAATCCTTATGCACATCCCGGTGCTCCAGCCCCTCTGACATCATTTCCCCAGCCTCATGTTCCTTCTCAACCTCTACCACAACATCCACCGCTTCCTCAAGGTCAGGTGCAAGCGCAGCAGAGCACGACTAATCCTCCTAATTCAAAGAAAAATAATAAGGGGAAAGGCAACCAAAACCAAAAATCACAGGGTAACCAAGGGCGCCAAGGTAATGAATCGAACACACCCCAAGGGAACCAACCTAACACCAAAAACCAATAATAGGGCGATCAGCCCAAGCAGAACAAGCCTCTTCGTACGACCAAACCTTGTTCATGTTGTCGTGTCTAAGGCCATTATACTCATGATTGTCCCCTTTTACCCCAAATGCACCAGTTGTGGGAATCCCATGTAGCTTCTATAGGAGAGCAAGCCACCGCGTTACCTCGTCCAAACACTGTGTGAGCTCAAATGGTAATGTTCACTAATCCTTTCCCTCAGCAAGGATATGTTTCTGCCCAACCACTTAAAGGTCAGGCCTCCCCTCAAACCCCACAGTATTGTACCCCTGATTACCATATTTTCATGATGCATTCTAAAGATGTCAATACCACTGATGTCAACCTTCAGACCTGGGCGCGCCAATATGATAAGAAACTTTCTACGTCTACAACCATGTCCCAAACCAAAGTACCCACAGAGTCCATTTTGACACCAAATTTTCCCTTACATATCCTTCAGCCTAAGGCAGAGGTCATTCACAACATACCCAAGGGGCCATTATGTCAAAATATTGCTTCTGCCAAAGCCGCCCATACCTACAACATAATAGATGACTTGGTGTAGTCTCCTGCTTCCATGTTAATGTCGGAAGTCCTCCAGATGTGCCCATCACAACGGAAATATCTACTATATGCTTTGGGTGATGTGAATCCTTCAGATGATCATTTGATCATCTTTCATATTGAAAAGTCAGAACATCCCCCTTTACCTTCATCTGGTGCCTTCCAAATACCAGTCAAGATCCGTAATGCCCATGTTCAGAGATGTATCATTGACGAGGGCACATCCACCTATGTGATGTCCACCTATGTTTTCAAGAAGCTTGGATCACCCGATTTGTCCCCATCCACCATCACTTTGCATGCTTGGGACGGTCACCCTTCTCAGCCCCTTGGCATGTTCCGTAATTGTCCAATCATAGTTGCAGGAAGGACTATTTGTATTGACATAGAATTCATTGATGCCCCCATTAAATTGTAATATCCTTTTGGGTCATTGCTACACCTATGTGATGTTAGCTCTCACATCTGTGGTTCACCGTAATATGTTCTTCCCCCATAATAGAAATATCGTTACCATCATTCAGTTGACATATTATGAACCTAAGTCTCACACCTCCCCTGGGTCAATCATACCTTCAATGGCTGAGAACCAATCATTTGCACCTCTCACTAGTGTTTCACTAGGAGTCTCTAAAGAATCCACTTTACTTGGTTCATTCCCTGGTCCCCCCCTCTTATCACTGAGCCCAACTCATCGAGTGTTTTCATGTTGCAAGCGTCTCAGGCTAGCCAAAAGCGACTCAGTTCGACTAGCCAACAACCAACACCTTTGCAACCAATTTTTGTTCACTAGACACATCCATCAGGACCATCTGCTCAAGGACCTTCTCCTTCTGCTGGTGTCTATCCCAATATTTTTCAACCAGGAACAATTCCCCTAAGCCTTCACAATTTGGGAGTTATATTGTGAGGCCATTAACCTTTTGGTTAGATACCGATTTTTGCATCCCCCTCTGTATTTTTTTCGGTGCTCGTTATGGCTATGTTGAATCTACCCAATTTAACCCTAGGGATTAGAGTCTGGTACATTGATCCCCCAGTAAACACTCTAGCTAGTCAACTCAAACTGTATATTTCTTTGACCTTAGTTCAACTGGTCACCATGACCACTCCCTTTACTTCACTGCCAGAACTACCTCAACAAGAAACCACTCCTGTTGAAAAGGAATCTCGTGAAGGGGGCAAAGCCAAAAAGATGTTTCCTAAGGAAAAGGCCCCCTAAACAACTCTAGCTCCACCTAAGCCTCCAAAGTTGACACCTATCTATGCTTTGTGTGATGTTTTTAGGCATACCACCAAGAACTGTCTTGAACTTCCTAGTCTCAAACCTGTGGTCAATAACACATTTCCCTAATCTGATATCCTAGAAGTCCATGTTACCTTACCTGATTGAGCTAAAAAACTCAAATTGTTGCACACGAACCACCCTTGTGCTTTGTGCCACAGTTATGGACACTATTCCCATAATTGTCCCCATCTCGACGACTTTCAGGATACCCTTGAGGAAATTTTCAAAATAGAGGCAGCTCGTAGTGAATCATGTACTCCTCTACTTATGAGATCTGCTTTGGTAGAACTATAGGAAATTTTTGCACCTATTGTAATACCTCCTCCTGATGTCGAGATGATGAAATCTTCGGTCGCTATTCTCTATATTTCACCATCCATGAGATCCATGGCTGAAGACCCCTCTATGGCTTCCTACTTTGCTTCGGTCTAACCTCCCTTATCAAACACCTTGGTCTCAACATCGGTAGATGTTTTTTTATAAAATTATATAATATAGAGAAATGGAAAAAATAAAATATGTGGAAACGAAAACACATAAATAACATATAAAACAAGAGAGACACAAATATATGTGACACACCCAACTTGGGCTACGTCCATGGAAACAACTAGTCCTTCCTTTATATTATCCAGCAAAATGAAGAGACACAACCTACAACATATGCGTTGTAATATCCTCTACTCTCTCAGAGATTCCCCCTTGTTATATCTCACTCAGATTACACACAGAATACACAATCGTAATACAATACCCTCATACAACAAAGGGAGTTGTATTCTAGGGAAAAAACCCTAAATTAAACATAACTTCTACCATAAAATCATCCATCCAATGAACGACCTAGATTGACTAAGAAATTAAAATATTTTACAAGGAAATTTTACATTTAAAATAAGCCCCCCCCCCCCACTAGACCCCACAATGACATTTAAACAACGACGGCATTTCCACCCTGGTAAGGATAGGGATCCAATGCAATGATACATAAAGAAGATAATCGGGCTCCACACCCAACATTTTCATCTACTAGATCTTTGTCTACCCTTCGTATCGATGTGTATGTGAACCACATTTCTCATGAAGATGCACCGGGGTAGCCCGTCGCATCAAGTGGTCTCTCTTCTACAGGTCTCCATCTTCCATTATGATGAAGAAATTATTGAAGCCATGACCACCCACGATTTTCCACTGGGATTATATGAAGCATCGTGTGAACTCACCTTCGTAACCGGTCCAGACGGTATGTTTGGAGTCTAAATACTCCATTCATGATGAAATCGATTGGTTTAAGAAAGTGCATTCCTCCACGAGATGCTTTCAAGAAAAACATGGCCAACATCTCTTCTACCATGAAAATAAACATTTCCACAAACCGAGGGTTGAATAAAACATAACCTTAGGACACATTGCACCTCGACGAAATTGAGGCTTACAGATATTCAAGGAATTTCGTGATCTTTTCTCTTGGTCTTATTCAGAGATACTCGAACTTTATCCCTCCATTGTTGAACACCATATTGATACATGGCCCTATGCCAATCCTGTCTGTCAAAATTTTAGACTCGTCAATCCTTCTAGACGTGACACTATCAAAGAAGAAATCGATAAGCTCAAGAAGGTTGGTTTCATCTCTCCCATTGAATACACCACATGGGTTTCCAACCTGGTTCCCATTCTCAAGAAACAAGGCACCATTCATGTCTGCACTGACTTTCACAACCTGAACAAATCTTGTCTCAAAGAAAATTTCCCCACACCATTTATTGACCAAATCATTGATGTGTGTGTGAGGCATGAGGTTCTATCCTTTATGGATGGATTCTCGAGATATAACCAAATTACTATCCTCCATGTTGATCAGTTAAAGACTACGTTCATTAGTCCGTGGGGAAATTTTTCCTAAGGTTCATGCCTTGTGGTCTAAAGAATGTTGGAGCCACCTTCCAGCGAGCCATGTCATACTATTTCCATGACTTGGATCATATTATCATTGCTTACATTGACGGCCTCACTGCTCATTCTAGGCTTCGGGTGCAACACGTTCATGATTTGTGTATTATTTATATCCAATGTCGCAAGTATAATAGCTTCCTCAACGTATTGAAGTGTGTCATTTAGGTTACTTCCGACCATCTCTTGGGCTTAATTGTGTCCAAATATGGTATAAATATTGATCCCCTCAAATTTCAAGCCATTCTTGAGCTTCCTATTCCTCATACCTTGCGCCAGTTACAAAGCCTTCAAGGCAAAGCCAATTTCCTTTTTCGGTTCTTCCCTGATTATGCCACCACTAAGCATGGGTTTCTAAGACTCCTTTGATGTTAGGTTCCATTTGTTTCAGATGACTATGCTAGATATTATTCTGATGACCTGAAACATGCTCTCACTTCTGCTCCCTTGATTAGTCATCTTAAATTTGAGAGCGAATTCATCCTGTATATATTAGCTTCGACCCAATTGGTCGCTGGGGTCCTCATTCAGGAAGATGACACTGGAAATGAACATTTTATCTATTATGTCAGCAAGAATCTTGTGGCACCCCCTCTATCCTACTCACATGAATAGAATTTGGCGTTGGCCGTTGTGTTCTCGGTCCATAAAATTTGTCATTATATCCTTACACGTTCCACCAAGGTCATGACAAAATCCAACCCCATGGATTTACTCTTAAGTAGAAGGATAACTAATGGGAAATAAACCCTTTGGATCATTATCCTATAGGAGTTTGATCTTGAATTTTCCACACCCAAGAGTAAGAAAGGTTTAGCCCTTGTTGAACTCATTTTTGAATTGCCTACTAGTACCTGTGATCCACTGGTTAATGATAATTTACCTGATGAAAAATTGTTTTCCATTACTTCAAAATCTCCTTGGTATGGAGACATCCTTACCTATTTGTGAACCCATAAATTCGTTTCCCATCTTGATCATGATTCTTGACGACATTTATGACACCAAGCCCCTCGTTACCTTCTCATTGGTGACGATATTTATCATCACGATGTTGATTCTATCCTTCGTCGTTGTCTCATGCATGCTAAAGATGAGAAAGTCCTTAATTCCTACCATAGCGGATCTTGTGGTGGCCACCTCTCCGGTTTTCCCACTACCCAGAAAATCATGTGCGCTGGGTGTTTTTGGCCTTCTCTATTTGGTGATTGTATTGAAGGAATCAAATGCTATTACAATTGTGAGCTATTTTCCCCAAAGGCACGAGCTCCACCTTCTCCCTCAATCTTTTCATATCAGTCGGTCCCTTCTGTATATGGGCCATCAAATTTATAGAGTGTCGACCTCCATCTGCTAATCAACACAAGTATATTATCATGGTGGTCGACTATTTCACCAAATGGGCTGAGGCCAAGCTAGGGTTCAACAACACGGCGACTTCTACAACTCTCTCTTTCTTTAACCATGTTATCGTTCAATTCAGGGTTCCAAAACAATTGGTCTTTGACCATGACCGACATTTTGAAGGTGAGATATGGAGTGAGTTATCCTCTCTGTTGGGCTTTGAGCACCAATATTCATCGTCTTATTATCACCATGGTAATGGAAAAGTTGAAGTGGTCAATAAAAACCTTAAAACCATGCTTCAATGGATGGTGAACAAGCACAAAACCAACTGGCACCTTACGTTATTCCTTGCATTGTAGTCCTATAGAACTTCTGTTAAAACTGCCACCGAGTTTTCTCATTTCCACCTTGTTTTTGGTGAGGAGGTAGTCTTACCGATCGAGTGAGAAATCCCCTCTCTTCACCTAACTGTCGAACTTCTCCCAGACACCCAAACTTTATAACAATGACTTATCATGCTTAAGTGTGCTTCTAAAGACTGTCGTGTTGCATTGCAAACCATTGAAGTGGCGAAGAAATGCACCAAATCCAAGTATGACCGAAATGTCCACCTTCATACCTTCCACGAAGGTGATCTTGTTCTAGTGTATGACCAGGCTAATGATGTCCTTGGTCATGGAAATTTTGACTGATTATGACTAGGACCTTACGTCATTAGTAAGGATTTTGGCAAGGGGGCATACCTTCTAGAGGATTTTGAAGGCCAACTCCTTCTTAACCCTCACAATGCACTTTACCTCAAGAAATTTTACCCATAGCATATCCCATTTACATGCGTGTATTTATTTATGCCATACATTTAGGTAGCTTGCATTGTCCACCATCATCTCATTTTTTGTCTTGTGGCACCTTTTAGATGGATCCCTCATCCACACTATATATCGTCCATGCCAATCGTGCAAGTCACTACTCCCGAAATCTAGCCTCGACAGCTTGGGCCATTTTAACCCCCTTTCATTCGTTAGTCCTTTCCAATGGCGTATGCATCAGATTTTCCACCAATAGCTAGGCCGAATATGATGCAGTGATATTTTTTTTAGTCGATGCCCTTGATCATCCCATCATTCATCTTCATGTTTGTTTAGATTCCTTGTTGCTTTTCATGGAATTGAATGCTAGGTATCATATGAATAACCATGTCCTTTTTATAAATAATAACAATATTCTAGATTGACACTTATCACATGCATTTAACACAATAAATAATGACACAAATGATGAACCATATACTCGTCATATAGAAAAGATACATATCCATAGTATGTATCAAAAAAATCATAAATGTTTGGAGTCCACTACTCTAAATACATGCGACATGCCACAAACATGTTACAAAAATAAAAATTGGAGGCACCACATGCCTTATCTCTAATCACTATTTGGAGGGCCACGAGCCAATGGCTCCACTCCATTAGCTAGCAGATCATGAACTCCCTTCTTAGCCATCGCCATGCGCCACATGACCACTTGCCACTCTAAGGGTAGCCCTATATATCCCTCGATGTACTGGTCCTCAATATCATTCCACTCATGCTCTGATACACCGGTCAGCAATAGATTCACACCTATGACAGAAATCCTCTAACAGAGCCTCATAATCAGGTATCTGGTCTTCTCTCGCTCCAATAGATCTCGCAACCCTTGATGCCATGGATCTTCCCGCATACCCCATCAGCTTCAATGGTGCTATACTTTCATACCAGAAGTTATGAATCAATACCACATAAATATTCTAAAAAATTTAAATGCAACATAATATATAACAACTTTCAATTACCATCTAGTCCCCATGCTTGGCCAGGGGAAAGTGGCAAGTTAGGGTATCTGTGGAAGTTCATACCACTGTATGGATAGTCGTCTATGTACAGTGACATTTTATCCCAGTGTGAAAAAAAATCCATTCAGAACACCCATATGACTCCCACTCCTCCTCCTCTCCACAAAAACTACCCCCAATGGTGCATCCCACACTCATGTGGGACCCCATCCCAAATCTGCACATGAGGTCCGATCGTGGGGATCTTCTCAAAGAAGAATGAACACAATACCTTACCAAAAACACAATCATGGTTCACCTGCTGCTTTCATAGAGACAGTTGTCGTTTCACCAATGATAGCATCATTTGGGCACACCCATAGTAGGTCCCACTGAAAACACTCTTTACCAAAATCATCTGCCCCCAAGTGATGTGATGGAACTCCTTGTTGCCCAAGATCCGTAGTACTATTGTGGTGAAATCCCATGTCTCTAGTCGCTCTATATCAATGATCAGAATGGTCGTGCCCTCGGCACAAGCATCTGGTCTATAATGGTACTCCATGAACTCTAATATATTCTGCCCAGCCAGTAGAACTGCATGTATGTTTCTGACCACACCTAGTGGTGGGAGTCCGATTAGAAAATAAATGTCCTGGATAGTAAAATTGATCATGTGCCCTTCCACCATAAAGGCCTCCTAGTCTGAATCCCAATAGCTCACTATCCTTGATAGTAAGGGCTCACCTGTCCTCATGAGTGTGTTCTCAACTAACTTGAGAACCCCATATATAACAAGCACTTCTTGTACCACTTGATCTCCCTAGATCCTCAATTCTCTTAAACCAGTTGATCCTAAATTCTACCATACCTACATAAGCTGATCATGTTTGTTACCTCAAAAATAAGAGAACTCCATCAAAAATCTGCTAACACTGGCCCTCAAATAACCAAAACATAAAAACCCATATCAAACTCCAACTCACACTTTTCCTACCCTGGAACTCTAAGCTCATAGCTTTTCCCACTAAATACTGCAAGCCAAGTCACATTTCAGGGCCTGAAAAGTGTGAGTCGATCGTGAGGATGGGAATGGGTCCCCCACAGAGCCCCAGGGACCTAATCGGAAAAACTAAACTAACAAAAATTAAGAGTAAGGCTAGGCCACATACCTTCCACTGAATGATCCTCATTCCAATGGTCAATTTGTCTACTACGATCACTGCAATATTTAGGGCCTTCTCCTCCTTTCCAAATTCACTATAACTCACCTAGAAAATGAATTAAATTGGAGGGAAATCACCCTTTCAAAATAAAAACCTTAAATTTTCTTTCCCCAATTGCGACCAAACCGTAGCTCGGTTTGACGAACCGCTAGCACCATTGGAAATATCTCATCGAGCACTATAATGGGTCCTTTTTTTTAGTAATTTGGCACTTCACTCGGAAGCCATTTTTCCAAGAAGGGTCACTTTGTTGCCTCTTAAAATCATATTTCTTCACATGCGATGCTTGTACTTGGGGGACCACTTTGCCTTCGTACTTTTCAACTCTTGTGTTGATTTTTGTCATGAGTAACCATATTTTTCTCATGTTTTTATGGTCCCCACTGGGCCTATTATGTGTGGTAACATCATCACCTCACCCTTGTCCAGAGCATCCGAGTTGAGTCATCATTGCATGGAGTCTGTCTCGAGTCCCTTTTCCTCCTGTTGCAATATTCCATCAATTTTTTCCTTGAATTATTCTTGTGTCGCCCTTTTTGGCCTCCACCCATACTTTCCCCCATCCCCTCTAGAGTCAAGTCAGTTAGTTCCATGTCATCCATGGTTTTTATGCTCTGAAAAGGGAAGTCGTTCATCTGCTACTCAGCATCCCTTATTCCATCATCATCCCTAGTGTCAGTGCATCAGTCACTTTACTATGATCCCCCGTGCCATAGTAGAGGACTCATCATTGACTCACTATTGGCGTACCTCCTTCTATCCACATCAACACGTTCATTCCAAAAGACAAGTCTAGAGGGCGGTGTACCTTATTTCCACCTTCAATTCTTGTTTGGTAACTCATATCAAGCAAAGGTAATCATCATTTCCATTTGAAATGGTTGTTTCGCATCTGCTTAACCTAAGCTCATTATTACATGATTGAGATTCGTATACTTGATGGGCTGGTAATCTAGCATATTGTACCAGTGATTCCTGAGTGTGTGTGAGATGTTTCAGACCTCATGAGGGGGTGGCCCTTCAAGTAACCCCCCACATACCCGTATGACCTCAAATTATGCTACAACCTCAGATGCCCCTCCACATATTTTATGGGTTCGGTTTCAATTGCTTGCAATGCCCATATCATTCATATGATCCATTATATTTTCAGAGCCCTTTCCTATTTAGAAGGGTGTCTTTGGTTGTTATTATGTCTCATGTACTCAGATATTATTTTATTCAGTCCTGAATCATGTTTCTCAAGGCGCAGTATGTATGTGGCATAAATTATATTTTTGTCTGGCATATTTATGCCAACATGTCATGTACCATTTTTCATGTACTTTATTGCTCAGTCTCATATTTCTCAACCCATTATCATTCTTTATACTTTTTCATATCGGCGGGTATAGGTATGCCTCCCCCACCTGATTGATAACATGTACTATAACATAAATGGAGACTTACTTCACTTTGTAGTTATCTCCCTCTCAGTTATTGTCCTTCCTCACTTCGCTTCATCTCTCTCTCTCTCTCTCTCTCTAAATCCCATTTGGTGTCTAGTGATTGTGTTCTTTCAACGTACTTCGATCATACAATTTTCTCCTAACGCTCGCACGTTGGGGGGGAATTTGTTATCACCAAAAAAATTTCATCTAACCATTTACAATTAAATGGGTTGAAGTACACCATGTAAGACCAATTTTACCATAGTAAAATTTATTTCATTATAATAAATAATTTAATAAATCATATTTTATTAAGTTATTTATGGTTTAAACAAGAAACCCCACAAGGAATAATTAAATAAATCCTTATTTATTTGATTTTCCTCTACGAATAATTAATGAAACCATTGTTTAAATAATATTGTTGGTAATATTTAACACTATTATCAAAAATAATTAGATAAATCATTATTTGTCTTTTTTTCTGTAGGAATAATTAATTAAATCATTATTTACTTATTATTCCTTGTTAAATTTGACTAAATCACCTACGAATAATTTAACAAATCATTATTTGTTTATTATTCTTTAACCACATTCTTGAAATGATAAATAAATTATTTATTTGTTTATTATTCTAAATAAAGGTATTTAACCAATTTAAATACCTTTTCCCTCGAACAAAATATAATAAAATATTCCAAGTGTTTAGATCTAGATCTTGGTTAATAATATTTTATTGTTCATCATTATCAAGGATAACTCAATATTTTGTTATAAATAGAGGGGTTTTTCCATTCATGCTTGAATTTAATCCTTTTCATTGTCAGACTTTGATCATTTTCATTGTTGCCACTATTTTCTTTTGCTTCTTGAGCTCTCACTTCAGTTCAACATACATTTTGGGTTTTCTGCACTAATGAGAGAGAGAAAATTTTGGAACTTAAGCATTGAGGACAACCAAGAACATATCCCATTGAGGTGGACTAGTAACACTTATTTGTTTCCTTCACCAGGTATAATAATATATGAAAACATTCTTTAAATATTGTCTTGTCTGTTGGATACAAGGAGAAATTATTATTTATTTTCACTGTTTAACTGCTTTTACTGCACAGATCTAGGTTTTTGCAGCATTTGTTCTAACTATCGATTGTAGATCTAAAGACTTAAGTAACCATTTGTGTTGTTAGGATTTTTGTCATAGACAACTAAATTAGGCTCATTTCACACACTTGCGTTAAGAATTTACGCTAACACACAATATGAAGTAGAATCATTATTCTTTATCAAGTTTATCAATTGATTTTTCTCATCTATTTGGGAAAGATTAAATGCTAGTTGAATATCTTCAAAGTCCTCATTATCAAATCATTAATCCAAAATTCAAATTTTAATTAAGTTATTATTTTTGCAATTGGATACAAGAGATGTATCCATGAAATATACATGACTGGAGAAGATATGTTTTTCCAAACATGGAATCACAACTATGAAACCCCACCAGACACCAATACGTCAGGGGCAAGTACCAGTGCACCAAATGCACCTTTGACCATTTCAAGGATGCCCATAGAACCATTTCCAAAGATGGCAAAGCGACCTAATAGGCGAGCAGGAAACTACCCCAAAGCGGTCCATAATTATAGCATCGTGGATGATATAGCACAATCTCTTGCTGCCATGTCAGCTTTGGAAGTCTTACAATCGTGCCAAAAAAAATGGAAAGCCCTACTTTTCGCATTAAGCACTTTCGACCCTACCGATACGTGCTTGATGACTTTTGAATTAGATAAAGCCACCCCCGGCTTCCTTCCATGGTCGCCTTCCAGATAGCAGTGTCGGTGCAGAATATCACCATCCACTGATGTGCCATAGATGAGGGTGCATCTACATACATCATGTCAAAAAATGTTTGGCAGAAGTTAGGTTCTCTGGAACTAAAACCCTCAGTCATAACGTTTCGAGCATACAACGGTCATCCCTCGACCCTCGTCGGCGTCTACCAAAATGTCTCGATCTGTTTAGCCAGAAAGACAGTCCACATAGACATTGAAGTCTTAGGTGCTCACTTGGATTAAAATATACTCCTCGGGTGGAGTTATATGTACACCATGTCTGCCATAGCCTCCTTCATCTTCCACATTATGATGTTCCCCCATAAGGACCGCATCATTACTATAGACCAGCTGACATGGAGCGAGAAGCATCCCCTAACCAACACGGATGTAGTTATACCTTATGTAGATACAACCTCAGATGGTATTTCATGGTACCAAGAATATGGCCTTGGCCAATTCAAACTGTCGTCCGAGGAGATCCTCCCATTATCCCTGAGGCATCACCCGATGTCACAGGGGCTTCGGTGTACATGATGTCCACATCAAGCGCCGAGGTTAGTCAGGACACAGACTCAAGTAGTAACGACACTGAGGCATCGGCCACGACAGCCTCTCTAGCCTACGCCACCTCCCAAACCCCTTTCCTCTACCCCTCAGTTGGCTTCGTCTCCCAGCAGGTTTTGGAAACACTGGTATTACCCAACATATCGTTGGCATTCCCAGTTTGGTACCTCGTTCCCCCTTCTGGAATAGAAGCCACCCATGTTATTGCCACAGCGTTGAAGCCCCTCAGTCTCGAGGAGCCCTCACCCATCCAAGAAATAGTTGAGACAACCCCCGCAAAGGAAATTCCCATTGCAAAACTGGTGATCACTACTAGGAAAAATAAGAAGAGAGGAAATAAGATGGAAACCCCTTCCATTCAACGGGAATCACCAGTCTGCGCCATATGTGACGTAATAGGCCATCCTACCCATATATTTCCAGATTTGGATGAATGAAAACCACTTCGTGGCTTCGAAACAGACATATTGATGTCGCGTTCCCATAGAAAGGAACATACCACCAAAGGTAAAGGCAAAGCGCTCCGTACCAATCAGCCATGCACTCTCTACAACAAATATGTGCACTATACCCACCATTTTCTAGAGATACTATGATATAGGGATGCCTTACATGCCATCGAGCGATCCTATCAAGAGGAACCCTCCACCCAGTTATCTAGAGATGAACCTTGTATCATCTTGTACCTACAGGAAGAACAACGATCACCAAAGAGACATCCATTTGTCCCTCCTCCTCCCAAGCCACCATACACCAACCAGGGACAGGGGAACCTAGTTTCCTCATCCTCTTGAGTTATCATGTGCGTTGATTACTACAGAAGGTTTGGTTGAGTCTTTGACCCAAGGTCACTTAGGTAGTAGTAATCTGTATTCAGGGAGTTACCAGGCACATTGTCTACTGCAGATAGTTTGATACGGGTATTTTACCCAAGATCACCTAGGTAGCAGTAGCACCCATGGTACTCAGGGAGTTACCAGGTAGGTAGATTCTGTAGACGGCTTGATCGGGTATTTGACCCAATATCACCTAGGCAAAAGTAGTACCATGCGCGTCGATTATGCAGACGGTTTGATCGGGTAATTTTCCCAAGATCACCTAGGCAACAGTAGCACCATGAACGTCGATTCTGAAGATGGTTCGATCAGGTCTTTTGCCTAAGGACACCTAGGCAGTTGTAATCAATACCCTGGATACTCATACGATTCTACTTAGAATGTATCACAACCTAACTATCATGAAAGTCACCCCAGCACTCATATACCAACCAAGAACAAGGGAACCGATATCCCCCATTCCTTGCACAAAATTGACCAATGGCACAACATAATGCTCTGGTCAATCTAGTGCAACCCTTCCTAGGCTCATCAGCAACCATACAACCAGGAGAATTATGACAATCCTCCAAATGCTGCAAAAATAAGCCGAGGAACAAAGAAAAGGGAGATCCTGGACAGGGTGTAGTAACTGTCAACGCCCCCCTGATCTCAGTCTGGGGGCAACCCCAACCGAAATCAAAACTAGGAGCCAAGTAACAACTCCCAAGGGAAAACTAGAGCTTAAATTATCTGATCACCAAACAGAAAGCAGCATTGTGATAAGCACTCCATAACAAACAGAGGTGATGCCACACATTCGCACTCCTGAAAAAATAAATTTTCAGCGCCGGTTAGTATTCACTCTCTCATATTCTTTTTTAAAGCTCATGAATTTCAATAATATTTGATAAAAAGAAGATGCTTTCACTTTAGGTAGTTGTTTTTGTAGGAAAAACTTGCAAACCATTCACAACACCATCTACTAAAAGTTCCAGAGCAAGTATCATTCTACCCCCAGCATGAGAGAGTGCTAGAAAACTTTGCATATCCTGACATCATTTCTCCATAAGAAATAAACCATAGGGTCTTCATATTTTACCATGTTTATCATCACCTCACCTAGCACATGTTAAACATCCATGTTGGTCGATAGAGCCTCCCCTCCATGGCACTCGTCACCCAAAGTAGACCATATATCACAGAAACAGTGATTCCATGACCATACCACTTCAATCTGGGAAGCACCTCATGCCCATCCATTCATCATGCATAAGGTCAAGTTTACCATGAAAACTAAAACCCCCTTCCCGGACGACTAGGTTGTACGAGCGGATAAAACGTGCACCACTGCACATCTCATTTGGCCCACCATACCTCCACTAGCATAATCCCATCTGCAATATTTTTCATCTGCTTCATCAACCTCACACATGAGACCAACCAATGGGACCGTCACCCTCAGCAAAAAACCTTCCTCATGCCATCAGTGAGCGATCAATTTCATGTTTTGGGGTACCCGTCTCTATTTTTTGCACAAACTAAAAACCATTATTTTATTCTTTTGGTAAGTGTACAAAGACCACACATGGTTCATTTCATGCCCTCACCCTTGCATTTCATCTTTTGTCCCATGGCAGCAGTCCCCGAACACCCTTGGTTGGATTATTTCACCCCCATGCACACACCATCATGACATTCATAACCGGTTTGCACCCGCCCTGAAAGTCCTACCTACCCCACGAATTTCACCTTCAGAAATAACTATGATTGCCGCCAAGATGCTTAATTATAATCTGACCTCGGGCTACTGAATTCCCATCATTAGTTTTCATTCACCACTCACCAACATGCCTATGTTAAACCCATCGCATCCAGGTCCCCGACCCCTCAGGTCGGCGACTCATCGTTCGGGTGAGGCTTCCTTGTTGTCAACTTCAACACCTTCATTCCAAAAAGGAAGCAGTACCTTGGATCACCCCTCCCCGGGCAAAGGGGTATCCTCGGGTGGCACTCTGGAAGACATCATTGTGCACAGATTTCATCGATCCTCCTGAAATTCAACTACGACAAAAGATTTCATGTCAAGATGGTATCGTACCTTACAACCATTTCACTTTGATCAGATTCGTCGATGACCCATGCCTCCATAAGCATCTCTGTCAACAATGCTTACACAGGAAGGTCCCAGCCAACACCTATGCATACATTGTGCAGCTATATGCCATACCAAGTTTATGCATATGGGTACCACATTCCACCTACAGTCAAAGTAAAAACGCTCGTGAGGGCGTCAGAAGTCGTCGTCAACAACCGCCAACATCACTACCATAGTAGTGACACAGACATAACATGTATCTGTCAATTTTTTTTAACTATCCATAGCATCACAAGCATGGGACATGCCTGCCTCATTGAAATTTTTTATATGTATTGTAAATTGTATTTGCTTGCAGGAATCCCTTAGACGTGGTCATTCTTGGAACTGGTGCAGGGTGTTTTCAACTATAAAGCTTCACGCAGGTCTCCCTCCCTCTCTACACACGATATAGAAAGGAAATTATAATGTATTTCAGCTATACAGTCCTTCCTAGACCTCACATATTAGGGGGAAACTGTTAACATTGGAAAATCGTACAACAGAAGATGACATTAATTAATGTGAAGCCAAAGGATTTACAGGGCAGGAAGACATTATGGAATCTAGAAATTATTTAAAATCTCTAAGGTTTTGAGAAAATCAAATTTGAACTAGTCATAAAATTGTATTTGCGTGCATTATCCTTCGATAAGAGCGCTTTCTGTGTGCCGTTTTTCCCGATAAGTGTGCATTCCTGAAAGTGGCAAAGTGTTGCTATCTGGGACCACACAAAGCAAAGGAAAAGTTACTCCTTACATGAAGCCGCCTAAGGACAACCACCAGTGCCTCCTTAGACACTTGTGAGCACACAATGGAATATTTGGAGCACACAATGGAATCATACCTCTCCCTTGGGTCACCATCCACCATGTACCAAGGGAGGGAAGGAGGATTTTAAATCCCCTATATAAAGCGATCATGAGATGAAGAATGGGTGATCACATTGTTATGCTGGCCAAAATTTCCCAAGAAATACCAGCAGTGTGTGACTCAGAGCTGGAGATAGAGGGGAATTGATTTTTGGCCATCCAACAATCTTAGTCCAACACGACAGAGAGAGAGGGAGACTGCACCGAGGCGAGCTTGGAGAACAACATACTTGAATCGAGACCTAAAACGATTTTCTAGGGGCCCTTTGGAAAGTGGGTAAAATTACTTCTTCATATCAAACACTTAATAAGAAGGGGCCTAGAGCCACTATTTGCATTATTATCATTTGACTCTCTTTAATAGATCCTGTATATTTGTGTTTTAGTTTTAGTTTAATTTGAGTATACATTTGCATGCTTTTTCCTCTAGATTGTATGCTTATTAACTCCACCACTTTCTACCCATTACTAATAGTTTAAAGGGGTAAACCACACCCCTCAAACTGGTGTGATTTCATACATCCATGCACCAAATCCACCACAACAGTGACAAAATTTTAAAATGGGATGAAATTTGAGAAGAAAAATGGAAGCATAAAAAGTTTAATAATCTATGGATGGGACCATATATTATAAATTATTTTAGAGGTGACAGTGCATTTTTCTCATAGATATAGATGGAACATAGTTACTTGGTGGTCCTGTAAATGGAAGGATGTTGAAGCGTTATTTTTCCTAGTCTAAAGATTCTTTTACACCATTGTAAATATCATAGTCAACATGGATTGGATTGGATGTTTCGTTGATTAAGGTTGAAGCTCGCAGAGAAGGCCCTAAGCCATGGTCAACAAACCATCATAATATTTGAAGTATAAAAGGAATCACTTTGCAGATTTCTCAGATGTGTAGAAGGATAAGGCTACTGATCACATGTTCTTGACACTTCAATACATGGAAGTGCCATCCCCAATTGCAGCGATTGTTAGGGTCCTATATTTCATAGGATCTCAAGGTGACTAAGTTTATTCTATCTGTCAAAATTATTTTATTGATTTCCAATCTGCAAATAAAATTTAATGAAAAAAAATGAGATAACATAAAAAAATCAAAAGAGAGTATATGTTATAAATAAAAAATATAAGCTGTGAACCCCATCAAAAAGAAGAAAAACTGTAAATTCTGAAAGTGTTGCACATCGAAATACCACTAATCTTAGTTTAGATTACTTCTGAAAATAAATTGTGTGCATCTTGTTTAAAATGCCACAAAATTTTAATACCATTCAATCATATAATTTAAGCATGATTGAATTAGTTTTAAATTGTTTGCCAATAGGTAGTGAAAAATAATTTTTCAAATCGTTTAATCTTGACAGATTAGTTAGTTAGGTAGAAAATAAAGATGGTTCAATAGTTTAATCTAAACCAAGGGAGGTATTGTAACATCATTTGTTTTGATAAGCTAGCATAAGTAGTTAAATAATTTTGAAAATGATAAGGTAGGATATGGATGCAAAAGAATGAAAAAATTAAAAATGCTAGGAAAATTATTATTTTTGTAGGCATCCATGTCAATAAAATGTTAGGTGTTAGATTCTCTAAATGAAGAAGGCAAAAAAAAAATGTTAGATGGTAGATGCTCTAAATAAAGAAGACAAAATAAAATGTTAGGGAAACAAGAAAGAAAAATAAAGCTTCATTTCTGTTTTAAAAGATTTGATTGGCTGCTAGTCTAAATGCACCTATGGAAAATTTATTTGTATGGTTTAAATATTGATTATTAACCCATATTCTAAAGTTTTAAACCATAGCTATATATCCCCGCCATACTTTCATTTCATTCATTTCCCTTTATTTTCATCTCATTACCCCTCATATATTTCCATATTTCCATTCATTTCATTACAAATCCCTTCATATTTCCTGATGCATTATTTAACAAACTCTTGACCCCACCAATCACATCATTGCATTACAATCCCTTTCTTTTTATTTTCCTTTAAAAATAATTAAAACCTTACCTTTTTTGCACCTTTCCACTTTAGATTTACACTTTACCTTTTTCATTTTTTTTCACTTACCTCTGCTTCCTTATTCCCCGATTGCGATTAAAGTGGGGCCTTGATCGCATTTCATAGATTATACATTTTTCACATCGCAAAAAAACCTAAAACATGTGATTGTCGATTTGCGATATATCGCATCGCATATTTGTTAACTTACCTTTGAAGTGCCCGCAATATATTTGGTTTAACCTACGATGCGGTTGGGCCCACCATAGCGGCTGCGCCCCCCACCTCACAGCTATTTGAAATACATTGAAAATACATTGATATGTCATGAAATTTCATAAACTTTTCCTTACTACATAAAACATTCGCCGCTTTATAACTCCATCAATTGAGTGGGTCCCTCTCCCCGCACTTCGCAAGTTTTAGAAGTTTACCTCCGCGCTTATAACTAAAACTTAAGAGTTGCTATCTGTGGGCTGCGGTCTAGTCCCACCTTACCTGCCACATCTCTCCGCCCTCCCCGAGCATTGCACTTTGCATATTTTAGACTTTACCTTTTGTGCTTATAACTAAAACTTAAAGTTTGCGATATGCGATGTATTTCGGTTGCACCTTCTGTCCACGTCACCTCTCACTTTACATTGCATCATCGCTTGCATTCTTCATAACTTAAACTATAAATATTATGAAGTGCGGAGATGTTATGCAGATCCAAGATGAATTCTATAATATTTCAAGTCCAGGTAAATTATTTTTTATGTTGTTTTGTTCAGAAAAAGGGTTAATCATGGAAAAAAGGATTCAGGTGGAAAAAAGACAGAAAGGTCGAGTCGGGAAGCAAAAGGTGTTCAACACTCCACTCATACAATAGACTTCGCTAGCACAACATTCAGTCTGCCAGCACATCAGTAAAATGTGGTCCACGTCCTAACTGCCCCACTACATCAACACCTTCTTTGCACAACACATTCCATCGAGACTATAATTTTGTAATAGTTAGAGTTTTTAGTTCAATTTTGTTAAAGATTGTATTGTAGGAATTTTTATTGTATAAATAATTTAGTTTTTGAAGTATCAAATGTCATTTGATTGAGATCAGAATATTTACTATCTTTTGTAATATTGTAAGTCTTTTCAAAGCACTGGAGCATCAATAATAATCATACCATTCACAGGATTCTTGTGGCTTAAATACTGGTGATGATTTTCTTCTGTTAGTTTATTTCATTGTTATCTTTTATTATGATCATCTGAATTCTAATTGTAAAGCAGAAAGCATGATGGATAGGATTTAATGTTGAGTACCTTATTCTGGTTGCATCTACAATCATAATGTTTTTCCACTAAAGGCTAAACTAAATAATTATTCATTGATCTTTAGTTCTGATGAATATATTCATATTTATGTCATAAATACATTTATTTAATTCGCAATATCCTGTAAATACTCTTAGTTTTCCCTGAAATTGGCATGGCTAGATCCCAGTTTCCAAATTTGGTTTGATGTTGGCCTATGTGTAATATTCCAAAATGGAAAAGACAGGAATATAGAACATATGCAACATTCGAAATAAATCAAAATAGGAACATAGCACTAAAATCTGGAAAATGCTGGAAATATGTTGCAACTAGAAATTACATTAAGACATCATAATCTCTGAGTAGAAAACAACGGATCCATATCATTATATATAACAACAAATGAAATTACATAATTCTCCAAAAGGAATGCACTCAAGCCACAAGATGGTTGAAATACACTAAAGAAACCAAGCACTGGAAATGTTGTGCTACTACTGCTACTGCTACTACTGAGGAGAAGAACCAGGTGCAGAAGGTTGTTAGAGTTCTTAGAATGATCCATACTTTCAACCATGGATTTTACTCAAAAAACCCAGAAAAACAAAGAACTGGTTTGACCAGATTTTAAGTGTGGATTTTCGACTATTTTTGAGTTGCCCACTACATTTCTGCTGCCTGACTTGTGCACTCCCTAGGAATGACTGCTGGTATGGGGATAAAGGAATGATCTATCAGCTACAAAAAAAACCAATAAGCTCAATAGGAGAAGGGCTGGTCCCCTCACTGGAAATAAGCTCAGAAAATGGAGATCTCTCTCCTCCACTGCTACACGCCTGCAACGCAACACAAATATGAATAGACTCTACATTGTAGCTGAAGACTGAAGCTTGGCCAGAATGCCAGAATGTGGAAATGATAGTACAATACTCTTCATAGAGGCTACCTCAAGGGAAGAGGTGGGATTCCCGCTCGGGAACACCCTGTGATAAACAACACGACAAGCTCAATTAAACAATTGAAGAATGCAAGAAGTCATGCAGATCACAAAATCAATAATCAATAACATAAAAATATATGACTACCTTGCCTTCCTTATAAACAAGTTGAGCCTTCTCACCTTGGGTCCCACTCATTAGGGTTTCCACTATCATAGAGACTTCCTCCCATTCACATTGCACTGTCTCTTATTGATGATCCACTCCCTCCATACGAGCGTTGTTGACTTGGTCAAACTTGACCTTGTCCACATGTATTAGCCCCTGTTCACACATGAGGGTGCTTTATCCAACTATGAATATGATCCCTTTTCACATTAAGAGGTATTTTTTTCCTACTAAAGAGATTTATGGGTCTCCCTACCCATTTATTCATCTAACTAAATGGCAAGAGAAAAATTAATATTCCAATTAGTTGCATGCTAATTTAGCAATATTATAGTCCTCCCCTCCCAAATGTTGCTTTTCCTCAAGAAACTGCAAGGAAAAAAATGAAGAGCCTCCTCTCCTCCTCATGTAGCATCCTCATATGATAATTTCCTCCAATGAACAAGATGTTGTCTCATCAATAAGTCTCCAAGTTGCTCCTCCCAAGTGTATAAGTATGCTTTTGGTGAAAAATCCAAATGGCTCCCCTCATGAACAAGTTGAATATCCATGGAAGCAACTATATGTGGTCTAGAGGCCTTCTCGAGGCATGGAATCTAAAATATATTTAGAGCTATCATTCCCATGTGAAGCCTCCATCCCCAAGCTATCATCCACAAAAAGTGAGTCACCCTCCAACATGGCAACTCATGAAAAATATTCTCCACCATTGGCTCCTGTAATGTAGGTGGGCTGCATAAATGAACATGGTAGACTAGTTGGTCTACCCAACACTGTCTCTCTCTCCACTTATGGAAACTATAGAGTTTTTTTTTATATTGGACTGCAATAATGTTACCCTCAAGATACAAAAAGACAACTGGATCTCCAAAGACCCCTCCTCTAGTTTCATGAGCCCAAACCATTACATACAAAGTGAATGGTACATCATCACCATGTGGTATCCAAATCAGAAAAATGTTGAAGGTTATGTGCAAGCTTGGATGGTACCAATGGTTTCTCCAGTGGATACAACGCAATTTTACCAACTGTTGTTTTAGAACATCATGTGGCAAGTTGTCTCCCAACAAGTTGCTAGCTTTGCATGTTTTCTCATCTACTATGAGGTAGTAAATGGCATGATATATCAGCTGAGCATAGTAAGAATAACACCACATTTTCCCAAAGTCATGAAAATAAGGGCTATCTCCATCATAAATTTTGGTCCTAGAATGATCATGAAACCCAAAGATAATCTTGCTCTCTTGTGGAGAAGTGCACTATACATAGATGGTGAGAGAATGCAAATACTTTATGAAATGATCAATAAGTACATAAATACATTTCTTACCATGCATTGTGAGTAGGCTGAAAGTGAGGTCCATAGATTAGCCCTCCCATGAGAATCTCCTCACAAAGGTTTTCAAAATGAAGGGATGCATACTCCCATTGTAACACTCCATCAATAGAAACATACTACCAAGTGACAGCATTGTTGGCCTTAGTGATAAGGCTCTTGCCACTCCGTGACTCCATTCTTTGACATGCCATATGCCAAATTCATCCATCATCATGTTGTTATGTGTGGGAGTCTCCTTCTTTTTTGGAAGTTCCTCCTGATCCTTCAATGATGAAGGATAGCCTCTTTCCACTTTGATTGTACCTTCCCTTTCTCCTGAAACATCCTACAAGGTATAGGAAATATTCAACCCATACTCTCCCAAGAGTAGCGAAAGCAACAATAGCCTTTCTTTCCACCTCACACTGCCATCATACAAATCATGAGGTGAAAAGATGATGATTGACATGAAGAATTCCATATCAACATAATGCACCCAAATTCCCTGCTGCCATATGATCCAAGTGCCATGCCAAATCCCAACCACCAACATACTCTTCGAAATAGAATGTCGTACATGATGACCAAACTCTTTCAAAAGTAGCCAACGCAGCCTTGCCTCCTGCTACCTTGTGTCATAGATCTGCAAATGGCTTTCCAACCTCTTGCTCATCAACATCACCCATCCAACCAATGGTGAGGGTCTATCATCATACTCAAAATTGGTATCCCTCCAATGGATAATACCTCCCTCCCAAATTAGATTTCTATCTTTGCATTTCATGGGATGTTGAAATGAAATCTCCTGGAGATATCCAAATGAAGACCACTCCTCAATGACCAATTTGATCCCATAAGGATCCAAATATATTGAAGGAAAAATATTCTCATTGAGCAATGAAGTGCTCATCAAGAAATATACATCATAATAATGGAAGATAAGGTGTCTCTCATCAACCATCTGCCTATCCCCTGCTATGCATGTAGAATGGTCATTGGAATGCTCCAACAAAGGTTGGGCTTCCAACTCATCACTGCTTCTCAATGACAATGTTTCTGATCTCCATGATGGTGCATATGATGTCTCAAGATTATGCTCAATGCTGACCACATAGTTCTGCATTGCTCTGCTTAGGACAATGTTCATTCCATCGTCCAAAACACTACACTCCAACCCCAAGAGTTGTGTGCAGCTCAACAATGATACACTAGGATGACTGTATATCTCCTCCTTGAACAAATCAAGGGTCCTCAACGCAGTGAAAGTCTCATGCTCCAAATCAGCAATGTGCTTTGACCCTAGGCCATGCATTTTCCCTGACAGCATGTTTCCATAATCCTCCATATGATGTGCTAAAATAGCAGGAAATGGAAATATGTGCATACCTTGGTAAAAATTGGGAACATCTTGTACTGCTACAAGGGTTCCTTCCTCCGGTGTGATGGCTTCCCCAACTACTAATGACGATGGCTGCTATTCTATGGATGCATCAGTGCTGGTACAAGTCTCCTCCTCCTCATGCATCTCCAGAATAGTGCATGGGACTCTAAATGTCAAGAGATCAAGACCACTTTGCAAAGGTGCAAGTGTTCTTTCTCTTGATGCAAGTGCTCCTGTAGCAAGTGGTGGTGAAGGCCTCTTCTCCTCTGATTTGTTCTTGTCAAACTTCTTGATCAACCTTTGAGTAAAATCTGCATATACAGTCACTTTTGCATCACTCAAATGGCTGAACCACCAAATTTTTTCTTCACCTTCAAGGTGCAACGCTGCAATCTCACTAGCCTCTCTCTCTATGACTGGATGTAGCAGGAAAAATGCATCCAACTTCATTCCCCAAGCTCTTGCTGTACAAGTGGATGACCCATCAAATGTAGGTAATAGGAATCTATTATTGCAAGGTCTTCTTTCTTCCTTGAGCTTAATGAACTGTGGGAGAGTTATATTCTCCTTGAAAGCTCTAGGTTGAGACTTATGGTCTGCAAGATTCTCACTTAGAATCTCATGATCTAAGTGTCCTCCATCTCCATGCATCTTGTCTTCTTCTTCAAAAGGGCGGGTGTTAGTCATCAGTATTTTTCACTTGTTTTGATGACTATATGCCTTGTCCAAGTTTTCTAGAAACCAATTTCAAACAATCAATTTGTCCACTAGAAAACCCATCAAAGAATTTTTTTTATCTTTTTCCCCCCTCTCTTACATACTGTGATTGAAGTGGTCATCGTCACCATGTCCTAGATCGTTAAACCTTACCCTATCCATAACTCGTCATAAGCCTTTTATCTCCGATATCCAAAATCCTCTATTTTCACATAGCTCTCTCACAAAAGCATAAGACAAGTTGTCTTTTTTTCCCTCTCACTATTTGAATGTCCATTTTATGACTCGAATATGTATAAGAACCTTTATAAATTATGAAAAAGTGTCTAGGTTTAGGCGATGGTGCTTAGGGTAAGTATCTTGAGAAAAACTCGTTTTTCTCTAGTCAAAAAAACTCTATTTTTTAATATCAACAAATTATCCTTTCCTTAACTGCAAAACAAATCCTTTTGTTATCCCTAGGTCGTGCACAATCAAGTTGTCATATGTCTTGTTTCAGCAAAAATCAGAAATTAAACTCAAGAAGAAACAGAGTAAAGATGGTCCCATGACCAAGGAGAAAGTGATCCAGTGATTTTCAAAGTTTATCCTCATTATACCACAAACACGTTTGCCCAAAAATCAAGCCATCTTGTCAAGACATCTCTACAGGGGTGCCTAGATGAATGGCATAAATCAAAATTGGGCAAAGAAACATTTCAAGGAGAGGTTTCAAGTCAAAAAAATAGTTGACTGTTTGGAGACTAAAGGAAATACAAGGCTAAGAGGAAGAGGGACAAACTGGTTTATCTCTGCAAATCAAAATTACCTAAGGATGTCAAGGAATCATCCATTATGGAAAATAAGCACAAAAGGCTAAAAGACAATTCACCAAGCACTCCATGTCACTCCACAAGGTATTTTTCTGCTCTTTCCAAACATCTGGGCTACAACACTGGAAATCAACACTGTTTGATTAAAAATGGCAGTTTCAGGCAAAAGGACCCTCAACAGTCTTTAGACATCAAAGTGAAAAACATGAAAAGGGAAACAAATGTTTTTTCATAACCCTGCAACCTAGGCTGAAAATCATCAAAGGCACTACCATCACCAATGAAGATAAAACTACTGCAAAAGAGTTTTCACACCTAAGAGAGACACATCAGATAGTTGTGATTTTGAAATACATTACCTGTTCATTAGCCTCATAGTTAATTTCTACAAAGAGACATGTCTCATATAGATTGGGTAAAGGATAAGAACACATATTTTGGTTTGAATTGCCTCCTTCAATTATAAAGCAGAGGGCACAAATTTGGTTTGAATTGCCTCCTTCAATGATAAGCAGAGGGCATAGATTTTGGTTTGAAGTGCCTCCTTCAATTATAAAGCAGAGGGCATAGATTTTTTTATGATGTACCTCCTTCAGAGAAAGGTAGAGAGCACATTTTATAGGTCGCAAAGGGGAGATTTGCCTTACACAAAAAATCGAAAACTTGTTTTGTCGTTTGCAAAGCACTTTTAAATGAAACATCAGAAAAGATATTTCCATATTTTCATCAAATAGGGTAAATGAGAAAAGGGTCATCAAAGAGTACAAGGAGCACCTCCCCCTCCAATGATAAGTAGAGGGTGCAAAGGTGTTGAAATAATTTGTCTCCTTAAAATAAGGATGGAGGTCAAAATTTGCAAAGTTTCAAAGCATAGAAATGGCCCTTACACCTAGAAGAAAGTAAATTAAACTTTTGCAAAAGGTAAAACAGTCACCTTTTGTTTTTCTAAAAACAAAACAAGGAGGAAAAAGTTTAATAAAACTATTTTGAAAAAAGCCAAAAGGGGAAGAGTACATGCTATAAAAAATTCAAAAGACACAAAATCCCTCAACGGGCATATCCTATTCTCCTTTTATCAATTGGAAAACGAAGGAGGTCTTTCTGCTTCCCTGGCAAAGATCCTGTGCAGAGAAGTATGGACACGACGCTCCTGTGCGTAACCGTTACACGCCTGTAGCAGCCCATAGTGAAAAATTGCACTGGGTGCTACGCACCTGAACATGAGCACGACGTGTTTCATGACCGACCTGGCGTGCAGAGCTCTACCCGGCGCCCACAATGGCCCAGCGCCCAGCCCTTCGTGCAGAAGTGTTTGTCTTGCATGCAAGAAAAGCTGCCCCGACCTGTTCTTTCATGAAAATTTGAAATTTTTATTGAGTGCCTCCCGTGCATAACCTAGTGTGAAGGCTGCCCATCACCGCCCACGCCCAAGAAGCCTCATGCAGCATTCCGGGCAGAGGGCGGCCATCACCACCCAGGCGTGCAGACGCTACACTCCTGAGCGGAAAAGCGTAGTGCCTGCCCATTTCATTACAAAAGGCCAAGAATTTCCAGTTTTGCTCAAAGATTAGTTTCTATCACACCAAAGAAGTTCTTTAAAGGTATTTCCCATATTTTTCACCCCTCAGCATTCCTGTTTCTTAAAAAAAAAAAATTGAAGGATAAATTTAAAGAGAGGGCAGTTTGAAGAAAAAGTGTCTATTACATTTGAAAGGTTGTTTATTTGAAATTTGGGGAGAGATAGAAAAATCAAAATTCCTCCAAAGAGAAAGGTAAAAAATGGAGGCCAGCACAACAGATTTGAGCCTGAAAATGTTCAAGAAATCACTACCTCTCCCTCAGTCTTGTCCTACTTTCAAGAGGTTGGTTGCTTTGATTTTTGCAGTAGAACATCAGAGTTCACTAGCCACCCTTATTTGACTGAGCTATTTTCCCTGAGATTGGATGGAAAACAAGTTCACATTGCAAGTTTGGATTTTGAGCTCACTCCTAAAAATGTTTCAAAAGCAACTAAGATCCCTTACATAGGAGAAAAGTGGTTCAAGCAGTCATACCTTGACCTCAACCACTATTAGCCTTTTCTAAAACCAAATCATCAAGATGCATGCAACTCCATTTTTCCTTTTTCACACTTGTTGGATGACTATGCAGTCCTCATGAAAATAATCATGAAGTTTTTCACCTGTGAAGGTAGATTTTCTCGAGTATATTCCTATCACATCAGACTCCTTATGCATTTCACAAAAGCTAAGTTGCTAAACCTACCCTTTTTCCTATGAAAAAGTATAGATAAGATGTCTTCCTTTGTTAAAAAGCAACCTCCAACTCAACAGAAAATAAGTTTATTCCATCACTCTCTCATTAAGATCATTATCATTCACCAGTTGGAACAAAAGGGCATCTCTTGGGAAACTTTCATCTCTCACCCTAATTTCACTTTTTCATCTTCTATGCCACTACAAATCAGGCCATCTTCATCCCGAGACCCTCCTCATGCTCATTCCTCACCCTCCACACCTTATGTTTCCCCTTCTTCTCATGAGTCTACTCCCCAAAAAAAAGCATCCTCCATAGATGAAAGTGAGAAATAAGAATGCAGTAAAAGCAAACAAGTGTTTGTGATGAAGAACAAGGAAGTGATGGTGACAAAGAACAGAATCAACAGACAACCCTCAAGAAGATAGTAAAGACAGTAAGGACAGTAAAGGAGGCGTTGGTTAGCAATACAGTGATCATGAAAGCAGCCCTCAGGAGGAAGGTGAAAACACTAATGATGATAAAGATAGCTCACAAAGGGATGACAAAAGCACATATGGTGAAAGTGGCAATCCACAAAAAAACAGTCAAGGTAGTGGCAGCCCACAAAGAGGCAATGAAGACAATAAAATAGCAGAGGAAAAAAGTGAAGAAGGCAAAATAGGAAAAAAATAGTGATAGAGAAAGAGACAAATTAATAAGAAACTCAAATGCTGATGAAGGCAACCCACAAGATGAGGACAAAACAAAGAATGATGAAAGCAAACACAAAAGAATGAAAACAATGATAGAGAATAAGGTATAAATTCGGTAATAAAGGAGGTAGAAATATAAATGATCAAATCCAAATGTGTACTAGTGTTAGCCCCCTCCTTTCATTTCTCATCACCACAAACAGAGCATTTGCTTGCTACCTCTCCAAGGCAAGGGGCTATGCATCCTTCATCAAAAATAGTGAAAGCTAAAACCACTTTGCTAGGAAAAACTTAGAGCTGCCCAAAGGAGGCGCTCAGCGCAAAAACATGGAAAAGACCAATATAGGCTTAATATTTTGGTCCAGTATTTTCTACAGGTATCTGAGAACCCTTGAGGGACCCACTCATCAAATTTGGGAAAATTTGGACACCTTTTTGTTTTTTGTGAATTTTTGGCCTAAAGAGCATAAAACCATGGGTGCTTAAACTTTTTCTCAAAACATATTCAGCACTTGAAATTTATATTTTTGGATTCCTTGACATAAAATTAACATGCTTAGAAATTTTCAAATCCAATGAAGTTGTTTTGGTCCCTCAAAAAGGCCAAAAACAACCATTTTTTACCTTTCTGTCCCTAATATCAGCAAGTGCTACACTCCTGGGTTTTTTCACTTTTTATACTTTTTGACTGACTTATAGGCATCATATTGAAAAAAATCAAGTATTTTTTGAAATTATACATCCGTAGCTTTCCAACGAGCCATCACCGGACTCATTTCGACATCGGCAAGTCTGCCAACCCGCATCGCAAAAAACTTTTTCTCGGTGCTATGCTCAGAGATTTTGTCAGTGCGCTTTTCCGAGTGATGGATCGGGCCAAATGTGCATTAAGAAAGTTTTTATTATGTGTCAGGCCTTAAAAGTGATTCTTTTTCGCTACTTTGGTCTGAAAATATATTTTTGAAGGATATTTTGTGCCTTGGACCTTGTTAGGCCTCAAGGACAGTTTTAGATATTTATTTTTGGCCAATGGCCTTCTAGTTGCTCTAGGTGGGTTTCCTCCTCTTTGGCTTATATAAACCAAGAGAATTCATTGTAACAAAGAGGTAGAACTTGATATATTGAGAGAAATATATAGCATTATGAGCTTGGAAGAAATACTTGTTTTATGAAGTGGATGAAGTCTTGCTTAGCTTGATGGTGGAGGAGCATTGTGTGTAGGATTCCATGGCTTGGTGAATGGTGATGTTTCTCTGATTTGTTTATGTTTCCTTGTTTTCATTAATGTTCCATACTTCTCATTTGCTATAGATCAGAAAAGTATATGTTGAGACATGCTCATGGAAGCACCTTAAACATCCTGCATGTTACAGATTTGGTGTTTTCCTCTTCTTGATCATTTCTAAAGGATTCTTAACTGCCCTTTAGGTCCATCAAGAGATTGTTATTTGTTTCATTTATGGTCAGTATTTTTTTCTATCTTGTATGATTTAAGGTATGCCGTGCTTACTTATAGTTTCTCAAAACTCCATTTCTGAAATCTTTCTATGAAATATTGGTTGTTTTAGTTAAGTCAAAGAGGTATCATTCGATCTTGCCCTTTGTCCATGCTTGCAAAATTATTTCAGAGTTCCCAATAGCTCAAGATATGCTATTTAGGAGTTCCCTCTTCATAGATTGAGTTTTTTTTTTATCTTATTTGTTTTCCCAACATCTGAAGGTGATTTTCCATAGTTAGGAGTTCTTATGCTTCTATGTATCGCTGAATTGTTTATCTTTCATATGTATCAGTTTGAGTTTTATTCATAGAGATTTATGGTTTTCCCTACCTCATGAATACCTACCTTAAAACTATATATGTTTAAGATATATTTGTCTTTCACAAACTTAATGTTCATTTCACTTCACTTTCACCCAAAGAATCCATTTACCTTTACTAAATCAGCCCTGCAGTACACCTTGTCAATCATTTAGACAACCTTGATTTTATATGACCCCATAGCCCTGTTGATTTGATGAAATCTCTTTCTATTTGTCCTTTTTGATCAGTTTTCCTCAAAAACCCAAAACAAACCAAAATATACTTAACAACTAGCCTAAAATCAAACATACAAAGCGAACAATTTCACATCCTTCACATAATAGAGAGAGCCCTCTCTGAGTCCAGGAAGGCTAGGTCCTAGGACTCCAAAGCTTGGTATGATGTTACCCTGTCATTTGGTTTACCAATCTGCCAAATTAGGAGATACTAACATAATTGCGATCACGGTGGGACGTTGAGTCAAAACATCCTAGGTATCCCTTAGGAACTCTCAAAATCTCAGTCAAAACTAGAAGACTAAAGTATTTTCAAAAGAGTAGAATTTGGCTTTTTTCACCATTTTAGAAAAATGATGACTCAACTGTAGGACACTCTCACAAACCCTAGGGCTACATATAAGAAACTAAAAAAACCCCAAAGCATCCTTAGATTGGTTTTTTTGTCAGTATTGGTGGTGGACCATACACATATATCCTCAAAACAACAAAAAATATCCACCTGGTGACTCCACAACTCTCAATATACCTAAAGACTCCATTGGGGGAAGAACCTGAAACATGACCTGTCATCCTAGAAAGAAAGAGAATTCAAGCCTTAGTTGGATTCAAGAAATTATTATTTTTATCTATAACTATGTTCTATCCTACTTTGAGCCTGATCAAGAATACACTGATGAGATCTACATTGATCATTGGAAAGATCTCAAGCCTCGAAAAACTAAGCGTCAAATTTCAGACCATGAGCTGACTTATACACCTATGCTTACCCCAGATTCACCTGTGGAAGACCTAACGGAACATGAGCCTCATGCTACCTTTCCTGATCTTGCTGAAACCTCAAATAGTCATAAATCTCTTTTTATACTACTTGTATCCACAAAGGTCCTAGAAAGATACAAGCCTCTGATTTTACCTCCTATATTCCAAGCCCTCACTGCAAATATTGCAAATAAATAACCCAGATTTGATGGAGAAAGCTCAAAAATCACCTC